>JAFBJT010110159.1:0-13203 GCA_016785325.1 Chascanopsetta lugubris | reverse complement strand
GAGAGACAGAGAGAGAGAGAGAGACAGAGAGAGAGAGAGAGAGAACAAATGTCCTGAGCAGATCCAGTGGAGCCGTGGATCTGGTTTGAATTTCCAAACCTTTGTTTACACTGGAAACAAATAACAGGATTATCTCCTTCATTCTGTAAATCACGCACACAACAGCTCTATCAAACGGTCAGAGGAGGGATTACACAGATTAACGCTGTAACTCAGCCTCACAGGTTCTCATGTGCTATTCTGACATGAGAAGAGTGAATCATTCCTGTAATCTGAGTTTGATGATGTTTAACATTAGAGGATCTGTGAAGCACAAACAACGTCATGATTAAGTGCTTGAATAAATACGATGTCGTCATGTGACTTGAACCCATTCCATAAAAACAACAAGTCCAGTAACTGCATCATAACTGCTGAGTATCTATAAAGTCAATATTGCAGTTATTTCCCTCGGGACTGGATGAAGATGAAAAAGCAAAGTAAAAGCGAGAGTAAATATCAGAGTGACGTTGAGGAAGGTCACATGGATTCTACGTTCACAGGTGTAAACAGGAAGCTGTTGAAAGGAGCAGGTTTGTAGATGAAGAGAACAAACAGCTCTTCTTACAAAAACACCTCCGGCCGCCTCCCTCCATCTTTTCCTCTCCACAGATCCTTTAACGTCAAACACCAGCGACTCGCTCAGACCAAAACAAACAGCTGCATTAAATGGATCCACATCTGTTCAGGACGTCTCTGACGGAGCGGAACGTGATGATGAGTTTGAGGAGAAGGTGGATGAACATGAACCGACCCCGAGGGAGTGGGAGAGCAGTGATGTGTTCAAGTCCCAGCGGCAGGAGAGAGAAAGTGGAGGTTGCGCTGGGAGCAATGGATTCTGGGAAACACCGGGACAGTGAACGGCCATGTTTGTTCCAACTGAGGACGACGTTCAACACTTTGTTCATCAGACATCAGATCTTTGAAAGAGGCGACAAAGTCAGAGACAGAATATTCAGTCTGTGAGCTCCATGTTGCTCTCTTCTTCACACACACACACATACACACACACACACACACACACACACACACCTCACCATGCGCCTCCTACATGAGCATCAGAATATAAAGATTCTGAGCGGAAACACTAAACACCTCTGCAGGTGGATCCTTGCCCCTGCAGTGCTCACATCAGTGCAGGGAAACCCTGTGCACACACAACAACAGAGAGCACACTGCAGCAAAACAGCGATTACTGGACACACACACACACACACACACACACACACACACACACACACACACACACACACACACACACACACACACACACACACACACACACACACACACTTCTAAAGAATAGAGAAGTGGGTTCGTGAGCTTCACACCGTCACATCGGCCTGTTGTTACTTCCACTGTCGGATGATTTGTGTGATCGCACCACGGAGACGCACACACACCAGTCATGTGCTCTTTTATTTCCATCAGAACTGTTAGCCGCGATGTCAGTGTGTGTGTGTGTGTGTGTGTGTGTGTGTGTGTGTGTGTCTGCGACAACAACAACATCTGTACACACAGTGTGACTGATGCTGAGTGGAGTCGGAGGGGGGCGGGGTCTTTGTGGGCTCGAGCGACGAGACTTCCTGTGACAGGTGTCAAACTGGCAGAATGTTATACACAGACACCACACACACACACACACCACACACACACACACAGACACCACACACACACACAAAGACACCACACACACACACACACACCACACACACAAAGACACCACACACACCACACAGACACCACACACACCACACAGACACCACACATACGCAGACACCACACACACGCAGACATCACACACTCCCACACAGACACCACACACACGCAGACACCACACACACACACACACAAAGACACCACACACACCACACAGACACCACACATACGCAGACACCACACACACAACACACACGCAGACATCACACACTCGCACACAGACACCACACACACGCAGACACCACACACACCACACACACACACACAACACACACACCTATTTATAGAGATAGAGGAGGCACCCAAACACATGATGTGTGACATGCTCCGTCTGATCTACGCGTGATGCTCGGGTGCTAATGAGGTGTGTGTGTGTGTGTGTGTGTGTGTGTGTGTGTGTGTGTGTGTGTGTGATTATATAAGTGTACCAAAGTGAATTAGGAGAGAAAAGGAGTTAAAACTTGGTGATGGTTCACTGTCAAAACTCCCAGTGATGGATGAAGAGAGTGAGGGGTGTTCAGCTGTGTAGCAGCGCTGCCCTCTAGTGGAGGCATCAGGTCACCACCATCCAGCTCTGCTTCCTAAATATCAGAATAACTCGAGTTACACAGTAAATTGTCAAGTATATATATCAATTTTTTATTTGAATTTTTTATCTGAATTTGTTCATAACGAAAGTGGGAATAAAACATCACTCCCACAAAAATCTAATCTTAGATTTAATGTTTCAGGTCCACAGTATTTTGTTTTACACACTTCACCTCAAGATGTCACTAAATCCTGCATACTGAACCTTTAAACCCTTTCTATGTAGAAAATATAGAGTATTAACCATTGCAACATTGATATTTGTACTAATGTCAACATCTTTCTATTTATTTGTCTTTAATGACTATTAATACAGATATGTGTCTCTGTATTTTCCATTGTTTCTCATTTACAGCCACTAGAGGGCAGCAGATACACGTGTTATTCACAGGTAAAGAAAAAAGGCATCAACAAAATCAAAATCACTGGGCTTGTTTTTGTTCCACGAGTAAAAAAATGAGGCGGTAAAATGTGATTTAACAGATAGAAACTGCTATTAGCGTTAACGACGACATGGGGGCGGAGCCTCAGCTGAGCGGCGAAGGCGTCGCAAAGGAAAAATGAAAGCAGGAAATGATTAAGCAAAATGGAGGCGACACAACGGAACAAGATGTCTGAGTGAGACGCACTGAGAGAAAAGGTTGTGACTTGTGATTAGGGGGCGGCGGCCATGAAAGGAGAGTGAGTGGTGACAGAGTGAGTCCGGCTGAGTGGTTTCCATGGTAACAGCTGATGAGGTAAATAAAAAAAAGGCAGGTCTTGTCACTTTAGGTGTGGATCACTATACATCACTAACACACACACACATACGCACACACGCACACACACACACACGTCTGGAATGAGTCAGCTCTGCAACATTAAAATGTAAAGGGATAGTTCGACATTTTGTGAAAGCTGCATTTATTCTCTATAGTCTGAGTTCTTATCAATATTCTCATTGAAATGCAGCGAGAGATCAAACAGATGAGTCAGACTACACCTTTAATCTATTCCACATCTTCTGTTCCTGCTCAGAAGAGACCTGACGTGAAACGACGCAACATAAAGTTACTTATCCACGAACGTGCAACACAAAATAAGACGATGCTACATGAGCTGATGCTACATGAGCTGATGCTACATGAGACAATGCTACATGAGACGATGCTACATGAGACGATGCTACATGAGCTGATGCTACATGAGCTGATGCTACATGAGCTGATGCTACATGAGCTGATGCTACATGAGCTGATGCTACATGAGCTGATGCTACATGAGACGATGCTACATGAGACGATGCTACATGAGCTGATGCTACATGAGACGATGCTACATGAGCTGATGCTACATGAGACGATGCTACATGAGCTGATGCTACATGAGACGATGCTACATGAGACGATGCTACATGAGCTGATGCTACATGAGACGATGCTACATGAGACGATGCTACAGGAGACAATGCTACATGAGACGATGCTACATGAGCTGATGCTACATGAGCTGATGCTACATGAGACGATGCTACATGAGCTGATGCTACATGAGACGATGCTACATGAGCTGATGCTACATGAGCTGATGCTACATGAGCTGATGCTAAGTGAGTCTACATGAAGCGACTCTACGTGAAATGATTCCAGATTATATGTAAACACGATGTTTACGATATCTGAGCTGATGCTACATGAAATGTAGTCAGCGCTGCTCGAGATGACGCCATGACGACGACGCCCCCTCTCACTCAGTAAACGCAGCAGAGGCTCATTCACGCGTCACCCGGAGGTTTTCCACTCAGGTGCAGCAGGAAACACAAGTCTGAGCGTCTGCGGCCGCTGACGGCTTCATTTTCTGCAAGACGTCCGAAAACAGCGACACTTTCAAAGTCTACAAAGGAAGAAAAGCAGCGAGGAGAAGGGATTCTCCGGCGTTCAGGGACTTCACCGCTTCTTCTCAGCTGAGGCTGAAATCGGACTCTTTCACCTTCTCGCTCCCTGACGAGCAACTTCATCAGTTCTCCCAGAAAGTCCACGCTCACAGCGTCCGGCAGAGCCTCCAGCAGAAGCTGCTAATGGAAACGCTGGCGTGTTGATGATGATTTATGTGAAATAAACATCAGTGAGGAGGTGATGCAGTCGCTCTCTCTCTCTCTCTCTCTCTCTCTGCGTAGCAACAGCATCAGTAATGAGCGCGACTCAGTGATCTGACTGATCCACATCTCACAGATTCACCACTGCTCTTGACCGATGACGTCATAACAACACAGAATAAAACACGTTCACATTCTGCCACAGCTCCTTCATCCTCTGCTCAGAATGATACCATTTGATTTCAGAACTTGAATAACTTCACTTCAACACCTGTTACAAGAAGCAGAGGTCAGAGGTCATTTCCCACCAGAGTCTCACAGTGATGTCACCAACATACAGCAACGCCACAAACTACTGTCACCATGGATACAAGTCCTCAGGCTCTATCCTGCAGACGTCAGCACGAGATGTCTCTGAAACATTTAAAGGTGCAGTGTGTACGATTTCGGTACATTTCTGTCACCAGGATGTAAGACTTTCTTTTTACACAACCGCAAATTGAGACTTGAATAAATATGTAAATGAGGAGTGGGTCCTCTGAGTTCTGATCAACTGATGAACATCATTACCTCTCAGGTGATGATGCGATGCTCAACACATCATTTACGTATTTTATCTCCAAGGTTGAATTATCGTTCGAGTGTGTAAAATACTTCAAAACAAAATAAAATAGCGGAAATGTAGTTCAATATTTTTAGTTTATTTGCTAAAAAAGTTTCCTGAGGCTTCTCTTTGACGCTTTGACTCGTACAAAGATCTTCAGGAACACAGAGCTTGTGCTGGTTTATTTTTGCTGCGATTGTTTTTTTGTTTTTTTCTGGGAGTCTCAGCAGACGAGGTTTCTCAGCCTCCCTCCATCATCCGTCTGCTGCTCTCACAAACAACGCAGGGCTCCGTCTCCACAGGGGACCGGGCGCTACCCGTGTTTGTCTGCGCCTCCTTCTCGCCGTGACCCCGGCGCCGACCTTTAACGCGCTCTGTGCGACACGGAGCCCGCGGCGCCGATCCACTCTGCCTCTGCTGTCACATCCAACACCACCTCCATGAATCACAGCCACAGTGGGACACGTCCCAGGCGCCACCACAGGGCCACGCCAGCCTCACGCTGTCGGACAGAGGGCGCCGCGTGTGACGCCATGTGGGAGCGGCGGCGGCGGAGCGGCGTTTGTGCCGAGTCGTCCTGAACTCTGCCTGAAATATTCATCTCTGTGGCTCAAAGTGTGGAGACGCTCAGGGAGGGAGGAGCAACAAGAGGCAGGTCTGAGATCTTAGACGTACTTCTCCTATTTCTAGATTTTCAATATGTATATATATAGATATAGATATATATATATATATATATAGAGAGAGAGAGCTTTGGATAGATAGATTGATCTGAGATAAACATCTTACCTCCACAAACAGGAAGCAGGGGACGATGGAGCTGCTGCTCTTCACACCGGGCTTCTCCTCCACAGCCATCCCTCCTTCTTTCCTCCCTCCCTCCTTCTTTCCTCCCTCCCTCCTTCTTTCCTCCCTCCCTCTGTCCGTGTCCTTGTCCTGGAAGAAGCAGAGTAAAAGTCTGATTAGAGCTCAGAGCCAGACTGAGATCACGCCCTGAGGTCACGTCCTGAGATCACACCCTGAGATCACGCCCTGAGGTCACGCCCTGAGATCACGTCCTGAGGTCACGTCCTGAGGTCACGTCCTGAGGTCACGTCCTGAGATCATGTCCTGAGGTCACGTCCTGAGATCACGCCCTGAGGTCACGTCCTGAGATCACGCCCTGAGGTCACGCCCTGAGATCACGCCCTGAGGTCACGCCCTGAGGTCACGCCCTGAGGTCACGTCCTGAGGTCACGCCCTGAGGTCACGCCCTGAGGTCACGTCCTGAGGTCACGTCCTGAGGTCACGTCCTGAGGTCACGTCCTGAGATCATGTCCTGAGGTCACGTCCTGAGGTCACGTCCTGAGATCACGCCCTGAGATCACGCCCTGAGATCACGCCCTGAGGTCACGTCCTGAGATCACGCCCTGAGATCACGCCCTGAGGTCATGCCCTGAGTGTCAGATTAAGTGAATAATATTACTGATTAATATTTCAATATAATAAAACATGCATCGGTCTCATGCTAACAGATTAGCCTCAGTAGCTGTAATCCCGTGTCCCTCGTCACATTATCTCTCTGAGCTGATGTTTCACTGACGGACACGAGAATCAAACCAATCACTGAGCTTTGATCTTCGGTACGAGCAGAATCAACTCACTCTGGAGCTGAGGACACAACCAACACAAAGACGCCGACACGAGGAGACGGACAGAGTCCTGACGGCTCACATGAGACTAAATACATAATCTGTCTTAAGGGGTGAGGAAAGGAAAGGAGAGGATAAGAGAAGGAAAGGAAAGGACATAGGAGAAGATGAAAGGAAAGGAAAGGAGAGGAAAGGAAAGGAAAGGAGGGCAGTTGAAACCTGTTGACCTGTTGAAACTTTGCTCCTGATTCTTTCTGGAGAGAAACGAAGAACTGAAGATGAATAAGACATGAAGCTGAGCTCTTAGCAGAGTGTGTGTGTGTGTGTGTGTGTGTGTGTGTGTGTGTGTGTGTGTGTGTGTGTGTTGGTACCAAAATAAAAGTATAGTATCAGTCAGGGTGAACAAGCCTCATGAAACAGAAACCAGCTCAGACTGACAGAGGAACCATTGCTGCGTCTGTTCTTCTTTTCGCCGTCGATGGCGTGCGTCACTTTAGCGTTTGGCGGTTTCAGTGTGAGGCGACACAAAGACGCTCACCGCCTGAGCCTCAGGCTGAGAGAGAGAGAGAGAGAGAGAGAGAGAGAGCGAGAGAGAGAGAGAGAGAGCTGCATGTGTACGAGCCGTGAGTCGGTGGCAGCGACAGATCTCCTGATGATGAGTCTGTGTTTTTGGGGGCGAAGCCACTCGGGCGGCGAGGAGGCGGAGCTTTCCATGAATCACATCGGTGAAGTGGGACATGATTTCAGCAGAAGAGGGGGGATGTGATACCAGGCCCCGGAGGTTCGCTCTGGGGGAAGTTTGAGTTCGATGCCTCTGTGATCGACGGTTCCATCAGTTGGAATGAAAATGCTGAGTCATCACATGTTACTCATCGGACCGTTCAGAGCATCGGAGTCAGTGACACTGCAGCCGGACCGGAGAGGGATTTGAACTGGTGACCTCAGCTTTCAAAGGCCACTACTCGAATACACTGAGCCACTGTCGTCCCAGATTAAAGGTACAGTGTGTAGGACTTGGTGACATCTACAGGTGAAGCTGCATATTGCACACGGGGCTGGTGAACCAATGTCCTGGTGTGCGACCAGAGATGCAACATGGCTGACATCAAAATCCAAGGTAGAGAACCACCGCTGACGTGTCTTTGATGAGTGATTTTGTTTTGCTTTGTTGACACGAGTGAAACGGACCCGTCTGATTCCTCAGGTGTTCAAGGATCGTTACTGAAACAAGGAGCTCAGATGTTTATCTCAGCTCGTCTCCAGGACGTCGTCGTCCTCAACGTGGATCCTCGAACCGTCCACACCAAGGTCACCCGCTGTTTATACGTCCCAGAGTAATCATCTGGGGTTATTTGCTGTTGACCTTTGACCTTCTGCTCCTCAGGCCGTCTCCATCGTGGGCGACGAGGTGTTCAGCTTCTCCATGAGTCTGACCCCCAACGCCACCGAAGGCGCCGGATACGCCGACGTGGCGAAAACCGACGGCAAAGTGAAGCTGAACGTCGGCTGCATCCGGGTGGTTTATCTGCACAAGTTCTTCATGTCTCTGCTGGTGAGTCTCACCTCCGGTTCATTTTGACTGGATCACACACGAGGACGTGTTTTATACGTTGTTGTATTTGACCAAAATCAGTTCAGATTTTTTTTCGGATTTTTATAGATAGATGGGAAAAAAACAGTAAATCAGTTGAAATATATAAATTATATGAAAAAAATATGATAGAAATATAAAAAAATAACAAAGAGAAATATAAATATATATATATATATAGAGAGAGAGATAAATAATAAAAATATCAAGAAACACATATTTCGTCCCTTTATACTATCGTGATTTTTGTTAATACTATTTTATATTTGTTTGCTATTTTTGTACAAATTATTCTATGTAATGTATAACTTGTGTGTTGATTTTAGACCCAGTTAAACTGTTTTACTAAACAAAGCATCATGTTCTATATTTCTATCAGAATTTCAGCAGCCATTTCCAAACGGCCAAAGAGGCGCTGAGCGCCGCCACGGCGCAGGCGGCGGAGAAGGCGGCGTCCAGCGTCCGAGACTTGGCCCAGAAGAGTTTCCGCCTGGCGATGGACGTCAAGCTGAAGGCGCCGCTCATCATCGTCCCCCAGTCGTCCACCTCCCAGAATGCACTGGTGATGGACCTGGGTCTGATCACGGTGGGGAACAGCTTCTCGCTGCTCCCCGTGGACGGTTGTCCGCTGCCGGCCGTCATCGACAACATGGACGTGGAGCTGACGGAGCTCAAACTGTCGAGGACGTGTATGGACCTGAAGTCTGACGGGCAGAGCAGTGAACTGCTGGAACCCGTCAACCTGCACCTGAACATCAAGAGGAACCTCGCCGCCTCCTGGTACAAGAAGATGGCCGCCGTGGAGATCGACGGCGACATGAAGCCCATGAAGGTTTTATTCTGCGATAAAAAAAAAAAATATATATATATATATATATACTTGATGATGACAAATATCTGTTGTGCTCCATCGTAGAGGCTTAGCTCTTTGCATCCGTCGTAAACTAGGAGCTAACATGCTAACATGAGCTGTAGTGTTTCCACCAATCCCACTGTAATTAGACGTCTGGACGTAGGTTAGAACGGGACCAGCTGCTAAGTTTGTAATGTCCACTAGAGGGAGAGGGTGGAGCCGCTGTCAGTGGACGCGCTAACTGCACTGCCTGTGTTCGTCCTGCAGGTGGAGCTGAGTCAGGACGACCTCACGGTGCTGCTCTGCATCCTGATGGAGAACCTGGGAGAAGCCGGGAGTCGGGAGCCCGTCGCCCCCAAACAGGCGGAGCTCAGTATTACGGTCCAAACGGCGGAGGCGCCCCCTGCTGGTCTGAGCCCAGGTAACACCTACCTACACTTTGATAAGCAGAGTCTCTGGACTCGGGATTCTGATCCGTGCGTCTCGTCTGCAGATGTCGGGAAGCCGGATTTGAGCAGAGATCCGGAAGAAGAGGACGAACCTCTGGAGTCTGTCAAGTTCAACTTCAACATCGAGTCTCTGGGTCTGGTTCTGTACAACAACGACCCACAGCAGGTCAGTCGCACGAAGGGAGAACTGAATCCTGTTAGACTGGATCTGGATCCGAATGTGATGGTTGCCCCCGGCCCCCCGCAGCCTCTGGACCTCCAGCACCAGGAGAAGCTCCGACTGGGCGAGTTCAGCCTCCGCTTGCTGAAGTCGTCGGGGAAGATCCTGAGCAGCGGCAACATGGAGGTGACCACCATCCTGACGGACTGCACGCTGGACGACCTGAGGACCGGCATGGAGCGGGTGACGTCGCGGTAAGGCCGGACTTCATCGTCCTCGGACGTTGACGGTGGCATTTCACATTCGCTTTGAAATGACTGGAGGACTTCGGCTTAACAATGGGAGGTGGGGCTTTGCAGCATGGTGAGGCGGCGGGACGAGGGGAGCTCGGAGTCCATGATCGACCTCACGTTCCGCCAGAGCGCCACCGAGCGGGAGGTGGTGGCCGTCCTGCAGAAGCTCTACCTCTGCGCCAGCGTGGAGTTCCTCATGGCCGTGGCGGACTTCTTCCTGCAGGCTCTGCCCGCCGCCTCCGCCGCCGGGGACAGACTGCCGCCGAGGCAGACCGCCGAACCCCGAGCCGACAACAAAGCCAGTAAGAAACCGGGAACGCGACGAGAATCACAAAATGACGCAGGATCTGCTTTTAACGCCGCCGCCGCCGCCGTCTCCCCTTCAGACTCCGTGGTGAAAACACGGCTCCGGGCCGTGGTCATGGATCCGGAGGTGGTGTTTGTGGCCAGTCTGATGAAGGCGGACGCGCCGGCCCTGACGGCCTCCTTCCAGTGCGACTTCTCCCTTCAGCCTGAAGACGACGGGACGCAGAACATGAAGGCCAACCTGAGGGAGCTGAAGGTCCTGGCCTGTCCGTTCATCCGGGACAAGGGGAGCAAAGCCGTCACCACGGTAACACGTGGCGTTGTTGCCGCTGCTTAATGAAAACACACAGGTGCGTTCCGCGCAATCCTCACCTCCTCGCTGACTCGTCCCACAGGTGCTGAGACCCTGCTCTGTTGCCCTGGAAACCAGAACCCACCCCAACAAGCCGCTGAGTGGCTCTGTGACGGTGGAGGAAGTCATCGTCAAGGTACGTTCAGTGTGTAAAGCTTCCGCAGATGAATCTATGATGCGGTGACAACGATCCAATCAAATGGTCCGTCCTCCCCATCAGATCTCGCCGTTCATCATCAACACGGTGATGACCATAACGGCCGCCATGACGCCCAAGCAGCCCGTGGACCAGAGTCCAGACGCGGCCCAGGTCACCGACCTGTGGTCCGTCAGGAACATCTACGACTGTAACTACTGGTTCCTGGGCGTGGATCCGGCCAGCGAGGTCACCGAGAGCTTCAGGGAGTCCGACGGACGCAACCAGGGCGAGAACTTCACCGCCAACGTCAAGGTACCGCCACGTCCGAGGCCTCCGCTCCCTCGGCGGCTGAGGTGTTGGTTTGCTGATGAGGGCTTCTGTGATTGGCAGGTGGTGCAGGTGACTCTGGAGTCTGGTTTGGGTCATCAGACCGTCCCGCTGCTGCTCGCCGAGTCCTCCTTCACCGGATCGGCCAGAAACTGGTCCTCTCTGCTGAAGATGAAAGCCAACATGACGCTGGAGGTGAGACGCAACGTCTCTGCTGCTGCAACCAAACTACAACTTCCTCTTCCATGGAATCTGATGTTGTGTCGCCTCCTGGTGTGTGTGTGTGTGTGTGTGTGTGTGTGTGTGTAGATGAACTACTTCAACGAGATCCACGCCGTGTGGGAGCCCCTGATCGAACGGGTCGATGGCGGCAGTCGAAGGTGGAACCTGGATTTGGAGGTGAGACTGATACAACCCTCTGACTTCACCCTGACATCAAAACAAACCTTAAGATCTGTGACATCATCATCGTCATCTGTGTGTGTGTGTGTGTGTGTGTGTGTGTGTGTGTGTGTGCAGATGAAGAACAACCCCGTGCAGGACAAGAGTCCAGTTCATGGCGACGACTTTGTGATTCTGCCTGAACCTCGAACGGCGATAAACATCTGCTCCAAGGACACGATGAACATCACGGTGTCTCAGTGCAGCCTCAGCGTCTTCCACAACCTCAGCAAGGTATCACACCACGGCCTCACGTTCAAGGCGCATTCATTCATTCATTTGCTGCAGGACATTTAAAAACGGATCTAGATGAATGGTTACGTTTATAGTTTAAAGGTGCAGTGTGTAAGATTTCTGTTATCTTTGTCACTTCTAAAAAAATATTACAAAACGGTGACATACTGACATTTTCATGAATTTATAATGACTGAAATTATTATTATTATTTTTTAAATGAGCCCATTAATGTGTATTTACTTGAGGAGCGGCTCCTCTCTACGGGGGCGGCCATGTTTTAACGGCGGTAAAAGTGGACGTACTAAACAATCTTTTGAGTTTAACAACAACTGAAGTCGACCACAGCTTCTCCTGCATGTTCAGAAGAGCGAGGGTGAGGGTGACAGATACGACATGCAACTTCACCACTAGAGGTCACCACGTCTTACACACCGCACCTTTAACTCCGACCGTAATTCATTTTTTATCTTTGTGGTGTTTTTTTCGACCAGGCGTTCTCTGAGGGCACGGCCTCGACCTTTGACCCCTCTCTGAAGGAGAAGGCCCCCTTCACCATCAGGAACTCCCTGGGGCTCCCCCTCATCGTGCAGCACAGCGCCAACCTCAGGCTGGTGGGCTCGTCCTCACCGGGGAAGCTCCACGAGCTGGCGGTGGATCAGAGCATGGACCTGGAACTCTCCGCCTTCGCCTCGTGCTCGCGGGGGAAACTGTCGGCGCTGCAGCGGCAGGAAAGCTCCCTCTTCAACCTCTCCATTGGTCAGGACGCGTCATGTGACCTCTCACACACACACACACACACACGCGTGCTTTCACTGTTTGTGTTCCATGTATGAAACAAGCATGTGTCTGTGATCCGCTGCAGTTGCCAGCGGATACAGCGAGATCTCCAACATCGCCCTGGACAAACCGGGCCGGCGCCTCTACAACATCCGAGGTCCGATGCTGCAGGAGGCCGTTTCCCTGCTGCTGCAGATCGACGCCGCCGAGGGCAACAAGGTCATCACCGTCCGCTCGCCGCTGCAGGTGTGAACCCCGAACCGCCTCATCACGGGTCCGCGCGGCGGAAGCGGCTGCCGCCACTTTTCATTTCTACCGTTTGTGTCGACAGCTCATGAACCACTTCTCCGTGACCTTCGCCGTCCTGAAGTACAACCCCGCCTCCCGCCAACTGGAGCCCGTGGGCGAGGCGGAGCCGGAGAGAGAGTTCCACATCGCCTTAGACACGTACAGGTAGCAGCGCCTGGCCTTGCTCCGGAGCGCTATGGGTCTTTTTTTTCCCTCCCGGTGTCGTAATCTCCGTCCGTCCACCAGGTGTCAGCTCTTCCTCCGTCCCTCGGGTCCACTGGAAGGCCTTTACGGTCCCTCCTCCACCTGCGTGTCCTGGAAGGAGCAGGTGCACC
>JAFBJT010110158.1:0-11160 GCA_016785325.1 Chascanopsetta lugubris | reverse complement strand
GGGTTTCTTATATGCCCCCCCCCCCCCAAAAAAAGAATGCACCCCCCTGAATTAGCCTCCTGGACGAGCCGCCTGCAGGTTCTCTGACCCACATGGTGACAGAGAGTGGGGTTGGGTGGGTTTTCCCGTCTGACAGCCGTGAAGCCCAGCCGCTGTATCCAGGCAGGAATTGGTCTCGGAGGGAGAGGAGTTAGTTATCAAACTACTTTTACAGCAGAATGGGCAGGAGGGCGGCTGCCGAGAGGAGTGCTGTCACGGGTGGACGTGTGTGGGAAGAAGCGCTGACTCACCAGGTGAACGCCGAGGTGAAGTCAAACTCAAAACAACACAAACCCACACAGATCCAGGAAAACACGGAGCAGATGTGCAGGAGGACGAGGAGCAGCTGGTGGCCAATTTAAAGCAGAAAATATTGACGTGGAAATGAAAAAGGAACGTGGAGATAATTGTTGTTTTGCTTTGATGTGATGAGACGTGAAGCTACAGGAAGTAAATAGAATAAAGAGAGGGATTCATGCGCCGACACATTTTAAATAGATAAACAAATGATCTCTGGAAACTACAAACACTCTGACATGTGTCGGCTTCGACACATCCTTCATACAGCTCCTGGCTTTTCAAAATAAAATGGATTGGAAAATGGATTTCCGGACTTGCAGTTCACAGGGTGGCCACTTGAGGTGGTTCTCCAACACTGAGTCACTCCCCATAGACTCCCATGTTAAAATGAGGAGAATGAACAAACTAGGGTTTTGGTTTCAATCAGTCACGTGTTACCGTGACAACTGTACGAGGGGCGGGGCTTATTTGTATTCAACGCCGATTTGAAATTGTGCATAATTAAGAGGCGTGGCCTGCCGCATTCTGTGGATGATGCGACAGCACCATGACGCCACCCCAGCTCTACCTTTGCTCCGCCTCCTTTTGTATGAGCCAGGAAGTGGGCGGAGTTAGACAAGATGGCAACGAGTGAACCGCCCACTGTGGATGAGACTTTTATCACCACTCGTAGTTTTATCAACCGCTCAGCTCGTGTACAGGATGAGGAGGCGGAGCCTAAAGATGCCTGAAGTGTCCAGTCAAATGCAGCAGAATAAAAAGGTCAAAGGACAGAACGCCGCCGCAGCCTCGAGTGATCAACAGCCTCGTCCTGATCGTACTCATATTTCTGTGTTTATATCAAACCTGAAAAAATAAAAACGCCGAGGCCGCGGCGCCGTAACGACCCGGGAATAAAAAGCAGCGGGTTACGTGTTGATGCATGAGGCCATCAGGCGCCGCCGCCGCCCAGAGAAATGGCAGCGCTGACAGAAAGTCATTCTCTCATACTTTTTCACCCTGGCGCCGAGCCGCCCCCGGAGAGCGCGGAAGTGGGCGTGTCTTATTACAGCAAACAGCTGGCCGTTAGCGCGGCCGCGCGCCGGTTTGGCTAACGGGGGCGCTGAGGCGTGAGCTCACCTTGCTCTGGATCTCCCAGGGTTTGGCGATGGCCGACAGGTCGCAGGCCGTCATCATCATGGCCCTGTGGGAACACGCCACGGTGAGCGGGTGTGTGCGCCTCGGCGCGGCGCGTGTGTGTGCGTGTGCGTTTGTTCATACATGACGATCTCTTTGCGTGTGGTCTCCAGCATCATGTACTTGGTCCAGTCGTTCCAGTTCTCGTACGTCTTGGACTGGTCCACGATCTTCTGGAACATCGTCCTCTTCCTGTGCGGAGGAAAAACTCATGAAGTGAAGAAAACATGGACGTTCATTAACCGATAACAACGAATGAATTAAAAAAATATTAATTTGATACATTTCACACCTGTTCTGATTCTCATCAATTAAAATCGTCAATAAAATCATTTCTCAATAAGATCTTTCACGTTTATGCATCAAAGAGGTGTTTTAGGCGCCAGTGGGTGTGGTTTCCCCCTAAAAGGGGGCGTGGTCTTGGTGCAACATAATTGTAGTCCAACGAATCATCCGCCTCCTTTCATTTGAACTGATTTCAACTCAGTCCAGGTGAGAAAAATTGTAAAAAAAACAAAACATAGCTGAATGTTCCATTCGTTCATTAATGACATGTGACAAAGGGGGCGGGGCTTAGTCTGCACAGAGATGCTCTGTGCGCACTGACTTGAAGTAGAGAGCCAGGTCAGTGGCGATGATGGCGATGTCCATGAGGTGGATGACCAGGTCGTGCTGACGCCGGTTCAGATTCTGGTAAATGTTCAGCGACTGAAACACAAGACACGGGAAAAGCTCCGTTAAAGGAGCAGTGCAAAACTCTCTAAAGTGTTGTTGTCATAGCAACACCTCACGCTTGGACCCGCCCACATCTGAGCCAAGACACCATCAAGCATTTCATACCCTCGGGGCCACAGCTGCCGTGAGGGCGTTAGCATTTCAGATCGTACATCAGTGTGTGTGTGGGGGGCTGTAATTGCAACTCCAAACCACTAGGTGGTGCTGAGCAGGATTAGTGGTGGCAGCAGACCCATTGAAATTCCATACTGCTGTACGGTACATGAGCAAAGGCTCATGGGAAATGATTGTAATCTCATTTGCTTTTCCCGATATGTTTTCCCGCCACGTTGTGAAAGTGGGCGTAGACCTCGGAGAAATACAGCTTGTTGCTCGTGTCTGCTTCGGTTGTGTGCGACTGCGCTCTGGTGTGCAGGTGTCACTGGCTCCGCCCCCAAAGTCTTTGCGCTGCAACGTACTTCATCTCTCAGCAGCGTCTTGCCAAACTCCAGATGGTGTCTTTCCAAGATGGAGGAGCCGTGAAGCTTCGCCAGAGGATTACCGGACCTGCGCGTACACACACACACACACACACACACACACACACACACACACACGCGCGATGGGAGGTTACACAGTGATTCATCATGCGCGGGTAAACTCAGGGTGGGCCCGGCGCGCTGGGTGCGCGGCTGATAGCGCCTCTCGTTAGCTCATCCATCAGCAGGTGCAGCTGGAGGCGTGTCCACTCAGCGTGCGCTCACTGATGGTGCTGCCGTTTGAGGTGGAGCTCGGCTCGAGCCCCGCTCACTGCGCTGAGTGGGAGTGGCTTCTGTCGCGGCCAGTCAATCAAACAGCGTCACAAGCTCCACAAGTGTGGGATTCACGCAGCGAGGGAGGGGTTTAAAGGGGCAGTGTGTAAGATGTGGTGACCTCTAGAGGTGAAGTGTCATGTTGTATCCATCACCTCACCCTCCTGAACATGAGGAGAACCTGTGGTCGACTTCAGCTGTCCTCCAATTCAATCCAACTTTATTTATAAAGCGCTTTAAAACAACCATAAAGCTCCAAGGTGCTGTACAGAAAAGATATAAATAGATATAAATATAGATCGATAGATAGTTTTATAAATAAAACAGGTTTGAAGATATAAAACATGAATAAAGTTAAATAAAGGCAGAAATAAAAATCAACAAATGAATAAATAAAGTTGTACAAAAATGAAGATTTGAGTTCCAGTAAAAACATGGCGGCCCCCACAGAGAGGACCCACTCCTCATGTAAATACACAGTCATGGGCTCATTTGAGGGTTATGGAAAATAAATAAAACATTGAGGTGATTATGAATTCATGAAATGTCAGTATGTCACTGATTTGTAATAGAAGTGAAAAAATGACCAAAATCTCACACACTGCACCTTTAATACCACCACATGGTGATCGTCCAATGAGGATCATGAACACCACTTCATAAAAAACCAGACCATGGCTTTGTTTTCTTACCGAGGGATCAGGATGGGTCATCGTTAATCACTCCTTGGTATTTAAACCATCAAAGTTTCCTCATGCACCTTTAATTTCACTCGGACGATGTTTTCTCTAAAATGCCGACTCGGCTCGTGATTAGTACTCAGGAAGTTCCAGTTCTCTGCGGGTTCAGGTTTGGGTTCCTGTAACTTTCAGAAAGTACAAATGGAACTAACTTCTGTTCCCCTCACACACTGGCACACTCAGGCCTGATTTCCCATGATGCAGTTCGTCTGTGGACCAATGAAAAGCCGTCACCCTGTGTCTGACTTCATTCACTCAGACTCTTACTTCATCTGGTAGAGGTTGTTGGTTCCTCTGTGGTCGATGTCGTGGCAGAAACCTGCCGTCACCATGGCCATACACTCCAGGTCTGTGTAGTAACGCTTCAGGTCACCTGTCTGAACACACACACACACACACACACACACACACACACACACACACACACTGGCTGCGTGAGCACTGTGGAATGGCGGTTATGCTCATGATTGTACAACTTCCTCAACTCCGATAGAAATGAAAAGCTTCAAAAAACTGTCTACACTCAACAAACATTCCAATTTGATTTTCAAAGGAAAACAAAGGAGATGGAGAAATTACACCGCCACCTGCTGGCCTGGCATAAGTACTGCAGCCTTTTCACCTCAGGTTGTGAAATCTGTCTGATGAAAAATAAACAAACGAATAATGGAAACAGAAAAGGGAAAAAGTTTCATTTAAATATTCTTCACTGATCTGGAATGTATGACTAATAGTTAGGCAGCCCAAACAAATAATGGAAGAAGAAGAAGAGGAGGAGGAGGAGGAAGAGGAAGAGGAAGAGGAGGAGGAGGAGGAGGAGGAGGAGGAGGAGGAGGAGGAGGAGGAGGAGGAGGAGGAGGAGGAGAGGAGGAGGAGGAAGAGGAAGAGGAGGAGGAAGAGGAAGAGGAAGAGGAGGAGGAGGAGGAGGAGGAAGAGGAGGAGGAGGAGGAGGAGGAGGAAGAGGAGGAGGAAGAGGAGGAGGAAGAGGAGGAAACCACCAACACTCACTGGTTTCCTTATAAATGAGCAGTTGATGCAGCACCATCATTTACCGACACACTTCGTTATCCATGTTTTAGTGGAGGGGGGGGAAGAGGGGGCAGCAGAGGAGGCGGAGGAGGAGGAGGAAGGGGAGGAGGAGGAGGAGGAAGAGGAGGAGGAGGAGGAGGAGGAAACCACCAACACTCACTGGTTTCCTTATAAATGAGCAGTTGATGCAGCACCATCATTTACCGACACACTTCGTTATCCATCGGCCACTCCCCCTTTTACTTTCTCTTTCACACAATCACACACAACAACAACACAAGGTAAACATGGAGCAGAGGAGGAGCAGAGGAGGAGGAGGAGGAGGAGGAGGAGGGTTGATGATGAAAAGGAGTGAGGGTGAGAGAGTGAGACTGACCATCAGCAGAGTGAACATGGTCTGTCCCACGTTGAAGCCGTGTCTCCAGTTGTGGTAGGTGATCTGCCTGTAGCCTTTACTCAGAGAGTACATGAACCTCACCAGCACCTGTAGGTCACACATCCCTGTTTACACCAGCTGGGGACAAATACACTTCAATTTCATCAAAACATTTCATACATTTTATTTGATTTTTTTTGCATTTTTTGCGAGTACAGGTCCACACATAAACTTAGAGAGAGAATATTTTGACCTAAATCCCCGAAACATTCGATTTTTTTCTTGTTCAAAAGTGTAACTCTACGAATGACGTTTTTTTGGAAGTGTTTTGGATTGAAACACTATTTGACTTGTCTCGTGATGAATGAATAAACAGACAGACGGATCAAATGAACAGAACGAGGCTCCGCCCTCTCACCTCTCTGGGGATGTGGAACTTGTCCACCACTTTCAGTTCGTAGTACATCTTGATGCCGCACTTCACCAGGTCCAGCACGCTGTGCTCAAAGTCGCAGAAGTGAAACTCCAAGATCTCAGATTTCTTCGTGTTCGGTAAAACCTCCGACTGTGGAACAGAAAACACGGGGAAAAGAAATGGGAAGATCAGATCTGAGTCTGGATCCGACCTCGCTGACCCGCGTCTGACAGAACCCGCCAAAACCAACCAAGTGGATCTGTTGAGTCCAATTCCTTCTATTTCTCCTTTGAGCTATTTTAGGACATTCAAGAATAGAGCTGGAATGAACCCTGATGTCATTAAAGCCCCGCCCCCTCTGTAAAAGCCCACTCTCTCCTGATTGGCTGACCCCTGGAAACCCCACCTTTATCTCATGCTGCTTGAGCAAGTAGTGGTTTGTCCCTTTGCTTGTGGGTGTGGTCAACACTTTCCTGGTGCCCGCACCAAATGACCATATATGTACGTAGGGGGGGGGGGGGGGGTACATATATGTGGGGGGGGGGGGGGGGGGGGCACGGCATCACAGCGCCCCCTGGCTGACACAGGCATTTAAGAAATGTTCCGAATGTTTGACCATGTTTGTAATTAAGATCCAACATGACGATGGAATTGAGATCTTAGATCTTTAGAATCTTCACTTCAAGGAAAAAGAAGAATAAGTCTGGTTTTACCAGAATCTCCTGTAGCTCCTCCTCCTCACACTCGTCGGGCTCCTTCCCCCAGCGCTCCCTGGTGTTCTGGAGAGGAAACACACACAACCATCCACACACACCTGAGATGAAAGCCATTTGAACATCGATCATGTGACACATCTGATCTGAGGGTCACAGCGGGTCGTCCGCGTGCTGCCCTGCTCTCTGTCTGTGGCTCTGCATTCTGACAAATCACCTGGCAGGCGGCTGACAGCTGATTTCACTTTATTAATGATTCCCGCTCCTGTTTACATCATCAACATGGAACACAGCACCAACACGGCAGGGGTTTGGGGGTTCAATTCCCAATAAAGCTGATGTCTTGTGCTGGTTTAGAATTTCACCACGGTGGAACAGAGGAATCACATTTTCAATGTTTTAAATCCTCTTCTCTCAAAGATGCTGGAGAATTAAATCAATAAAACAGTATTTTACAAAAAGGTCAAATTTATGATCAAAAATGTGTCGGATCCAATAAACTTTAAAGGTCGAGCGTGTGGGAAACCACGAGCCTTCAGTTCTCATTCAAACTCGACAGGTTTTTAGTTTGTCCATTCTGGGCTACTGTAAAAACATGGTGGTGCAACATGGCGCCCTCTAGTGGAGAGGATGCTCCTGATGTGAATATCAAGGGCTCATTCTACAGATATGGAAACTGTCAGTACAGTTATTCCATGTTAAACTTATCTAATATATGTGTTTATTTTCACTTTATTCTTACACACTGGACCTTTAAAGGTAAGTTTGGTCAAAACCTTCTGTTAAAATCTGTTTTATGGCTGAACAAACATTTGATCTTGTTTGTATCTTTCACTCATTCATGCATGAAAAACTTGATTTACTGCAAGAGATGGATGTTTTTCTTCAGTTATTATAAAATAAGAGAATGAAGAAAATATCAGAAAAACAAAATATGACTTTACATGAGGGCGTAATAATATTTCACGATATAGGAAATGAATTCTTTCATCATATTCACGGCCAAAATACAAAAATCCTCATGGGACACTTCAGTTCAAAGGGGTCTCTTCATATTTTCCTAATTTCATACATGTCTGAAATGAAGGGTCAAATCAACGTGATAAGAAGAGAACTGATCAGAAGTCTCTCTCTCACTGACCAGAACGTTCTGGATCTCGTCCTTGCGACACTTGACGTGGTACATCACCATGTCCTGGAAAATGTCCTTCCTGTTCTCCAGCTTGTTCATCTTGTCGTAGGTGTCAGGGTTCAACACCGACCAGCCCAGGAACTGGGTCAGAGACTACACACACACACACACACACACACACACACACACACACACACACACACACACACACACACACAATGACATTACTAGCATATTATCGGTCAATGTTAAGTGAATGCCTAAAATAAAAGTCTCAAAACACCACTGAGTTCATGTCAGATAAATCTGTTCATATCTCATCATTTTGACATTTGACATATATTGTTTATATCAATCAGATCTCAGGAGGAAATAATGTTTATATCTGTTCTGTTTCTATTTGTATCTATTATAATGTAATAATGTTTATATATACGATGAGTTCAATTTGTTACTTTGCCAAAAAAAACCCAAAAAAAGTATTTTCCCGCCTGTAAAAGCCTAAAGAGTGGAGCCGCACTTTATTCTGTATGGTGGTGTAAAACATGTGGTGTGTGAAATGTGGTGGTAATTAACAAGTTTGATGTTCTGCAGCTCCAGTGAAGAACAAGAGCATTCTGAACTAACGAGCTCGGAGCTGCTGGGACTTTTCACTCGGCTGAACACGACGTCTTAATAAGTCTGATCTGCAAACCCAGCTTTTATTCTGAAATGAGGGGAAACATGCTCGGCCCCTTCAGAATAAACCTATATTAGAATGATACTAGTGTCATGGAGCAAATATACTTTATAAGTTACTTCTAGTTCAAACAGCTTCCTGTGAAGTGGATGTTTGCCAAAATAAAGAAAAACTAAATAATATTCAGGTGGAAACGTCAAAAAGAGGAAAAGGTTTCCTGAACCGTCTGTTTCTACTGAAACTCTGAGCAGAGACGGAGACAGAGAGAGAGAGAGACAGAGAGAGAGAGACAGAGAGAGAGAGAGAGAGAGACAGAGAGAGAGAGAGACAGAGAGACAGAGAGAGGGAAAAACCTCCAGGCCCCGTGATAAATAATGCAGATGCTCTGAACGGCCCCAGTGTATTTATAAACCAGTGACTCAGGGCTGACATACACACACACACACACACACACACACACACACACACACACACACACACACACTTGTACTTCTATCTTAGCGAGGACACTGACACGAACACCACACCGTTGTTCAATGAGGCCTGTGGAGTCAAGTACCAGCTGCACTGTTTTATACATGAAGGTAAACAATTTTTAGCCAAAATATGCTTTTATTTTGAAATGCTTCCATTTCCCGTGTGTGTGATCATGTCATGCTTGATGTTTACATGCAACAATTCCACAAACAGGTCCTTAATCTGTAGGCATCAATGGACTAAAAGGTCCCCACAAAGACACACGCACACACACACACACACACACACACACACACACACACACACACACACAGCCTGTACCTCCATCAGCGTTTCATCCATCTCATCAAAGGGTTTCCCATCCTTCCTGTTATAGAACGTGGCCACGCCCACTATCTCCTCCTTCTTGTTGACGATGGGCAGAGACAGGACGTTTTTAATGCTCCATCCGGAATCATCCAGGGGCTCTTTCTGTGCACGACACACACACACACACACACACACACACACACACACACACACACACACACACAGTATCAGTTGGGTTCTGCTCATATCGGGAATGTACTGAGTTGGTTTTGAATGCGCTCCGGTTCCTGCAGCAGAGACGTGATGTGAACTCAGAGGAAACGGAATCAATAATTCACCTGCCTCCGAAACCTGCCGCCGCTCATGTTGACGACGTGTTGGATTTATTTACAACTGACGCTCTGCACTAACACTTCCTCACAGAGAGGAAACGCTTTGTTTTAAAAAACACAAAACAAATAAAAGGTCAAAACAAAAATAAAAGTAGGCCACTATAAAATTATTATAAGCAGATTTTGTAGTTTAGTGTAGGAATGGATTCCTGCCACATCTGAATGTACCGAGGGAATGGAGCGGAAATGTTATAAGAAATTGATACATTATCAGTTTATCATTATCTATATTTATATTTTCGTGAGCGTAACCTCCTGAATGTATAAGGTTTTTGTTTTCATGACTCTGACATGAGCCCTTTGTATTTACATCTGGCGCCGCTCCTCTCCCCTAGGGGGCGCCATGTTGCACCGCCATGTTTTTACAGTAGCCCAGAACGGACAACGACTTCCTGTTCTCACACGACAACACGTGTGACAAAGACAAACACAGCAGGAGCAAAACAACTCTGAGAGAGAGAGAGAGAGAGAGAGAGAGAGAGAGAGAGAGAGAGAGACATCGTTTCTTCTCTTTGGTTCCAAACAGTCGTTCTAACACGAGAGGGGCGGAGCTCCTTTTTATTCACCTCACTCAGGAGCAAACACAATTACTGTCATCGGGGGGAAATGTTAATGTCATTTATTTTTCCAGCATAAAAATCAGATTAGAGATGATGAGGGAGAAGCTGCTGCTGCTGCTGCTGCTGCTGCTGCTGCTGCTGCTGCTGCCGTGGTAACGAGGTGCGGAAACATTCGCATGTCAAGCTGAATGGATGAATTCATCATTTCAAGATGAATAAATAAACGTATGAGTGAATGAATGTGGTACTTTCTGAAAATGCTCATGTTTGTACTAAAGTGACAAATGTTATCGCAGAGTAAAGTCGTCTTTGGTTTTAGCTGATCTGCCTCCATGAAGCCATTCATCACAAAATATGGAAGAAATGTGAGAGAATAATAAACTGCACCTTTAAACAGATCATCTTTTATATGCTGAAGATGGAGGAATGAGTTTTAAATGGAAAAAAATTCAATGAACTGTGCAATGTTTGTTTTCACTGCAAACACCATCAACTATTTGTAATTAAAAAGGACGACACTTGAATTCAGAGAGTCGGGGAGGCTTCATCAAATTCTGCTGAGTCATGCTTTTCTGTGTGATTCAATGTGTACGATTTCTTATTGTCAGTCCATTATTTTGTTCTGCATGAGCTCAACACTTGTTCTTATTATTGAGTGTGATTTATTATTGTGGGGCTTTTTCTTTAAATTGGAAACATAATAATAACAATAGTAATAATAATATATATATATAGTTTCCTATTCTTCTAAAGCGGTCGTCTCACCTGGAAGTTGAAGAAGTCGTCCTCTGCTGTGTTCATGATGTTACAGATCTGAAGAGATAAAAGAGAGTAAAGGTGAAGAGGATTAAAGCTGAATAATACTTTAGATGCATCTTTACTGAATTCATACGAAGATAAACTTTGACAGGTAAAAAGTACAGTTGTGCTTCAGTTGCTTCTGTTCTCTTCAGTTCTACACACGAGGAGAAGTGTGTTTCCATGGAGCTCGACTCCTTAAACTACAACTTCTCATGTTTCACTGGGAGACGAGGACGGAGGAGACGAGGACGGAGGAGACGAGGACGGAGGAGACGAGGGCGGAGGAGACGAGGGCGGAGGAGACGAGGGTGGAGGAGACGAGGGTGGAGGAGACGAGGGCGGAGGAGATGAGGGCGGAGGAGACGAGGACGGAGGAGACGAGGGCGGAGGAGACGAGGACGGAGGAGACGAGGACGGAGGAGACGAGGGCGGAGGAGACGAGGGCGGAGGAGACGAGGGCGGAGGAGACGAGGACGGAGTAAAGGTGAAAATGGGG
>JAFBJT010110157.1:112819-137088 GCA_016785325.1 Chascanopsetta lugubris | reverse complement strand
ACATGCACATATTCTTTAAAGAAGTGGAGTTCCTCTGTTCCTCTGTTACCAAACATCTAACACGTTTCAAACCGAGTTGGAATAGTGCGTCACGACCGAAATCACACGGCATGGATTATTCCGCTGTCGACCGAGTGCATTGTTGCATTTTCTTGGAGGAACATTTGGATGATTGAAGACACTGTTGCGTGGTTTACATCAGGCTGCGCACGGTGAACACTCGCTGCCATAGTATCGCTGCGCTATTACAGCTCCACACGTGTGGTCTGTATTTCATGTGGGACGGCTCTCGGGCTTTATCCTGTTCATGGCCTCTCACAGTCTTCTTCTGTCTCACACACACACACACACACACACACACACACACACACACACACACACACATTTGTCTCCCTTAACAAGCACTCGTTCATTATTTACATTATTTAAATAAACATGGTTGATATGATTCTTCATGATTCAATTTTTTTGCTAATTTAATAGATGATGTACATAAGTAAACAGGTAACTGTAAACATAAGTGTTGCTATTATAGGGAAACAATATGAGCTGTTTTGTTAAATATTGATTTCCTAATTATGCAAATTACCTATAATTGTCCTCATTTTCATGGATGTGCTGAAACATTTACAATTGTATCATGAAAAAATCAGAAATTCAAATTTCGAATGAGGGAGTAAGTGCTCAGTGTTTTGGAGGTTTGCACATGTTGTTATGAAAATGATTTGTTTCAATTTAGAATTGTGCCAAATCAGTGGAGAACAGTTGTAATTACGTCTGCTCCGCGGGGCGGCAGGGAACCAAACAAAAAGTGGAAATCAGAGTATGATTCGGTATTTAAAACACTTCAAATCCCATAAACACAGAAACAAACAAACACAAATACAAACCGTTCAGTAAGGAATATTTGGAATTCATTGGAAAATGCTGTGGGGTATTTTTTGCAAAGGTTTGACTGATGAATGTGCCATTCAAAAAATTTTCTATTTATTAAATGTATTGAATATGTAAATATGTATAAAGTCAGAGAGATTGATTGATGTAACAATAAATTCACACAAAATGTGAAAGATTCTTTCATTTGCAGGGTTAGGCCCTGTTCATCTCTCTCTCTCTCTCTCTCTCTCTCTCTCTCTCTCTCTCTCTCAGTTTTGCATAGCTGACCTCGCAGGCTGTAAAGTGCAGGACATGTTTCCATTTCATGAAGAGCAGGGAAAAGTCCTCTGCGCTGATTGCTGTCATATAAAGACCTTGTATCTTTAAAAAAAAAAAAAAAAGATGAACAGGATAAAAGTACATCATCCGTGGGTTTGAAAGGAACTCATTGAAACTAAAATGTGCCTTTGAAGAAACCAAGATATACGTATATGAATAGTTTGTATCTCACCTCGTACTGAAACGCTTGTGCTGTCCAAACGCATCACATCACAAAGTCCATCTGAAGAAAAGAGACAAAACAAAACACATATTATTTAATTATGGAAATATTTCACTTCTCATATTTTCAGATTAAAAGTATCCATTGTCAATCATTTATCAAAGTTCGGTCCGTGGAGGATTTTGAATATAATTCAAAAATCATGCAAATAAAATAACAACATAGATGCTTCAAGTGAATAACCAGGTTCAGATTCAGGCTCATTACAATCAACATATGATAATCCAAAGTTCTAATCAATAAAACAAATGATATTAAATCTAATCATGAAATAACCCAAATAAAAGGTTTTGACTGATGGAATTCAATTTTACATCTCTGCATGATTATGAAAAATAGTGTATTCAACACTTACTCTTATTAGGAAAAATGAATTTCATATATCCATTAGCTACCAATCCGTCTTAATCCTTGGACTGTGATAATGTATGTTGGACCCTGGAGGAAGGTTCCTGCCGTGATTCTGCGCCGCGCAAAGGGCATATAACTATTTTTGCAATTAGCGAGGAGGTAATTCTGCTGCATATACGAAGGACCGTCATCAAAATTAAAAGTAGGCTCGTAGGTATCATTAATAAATGAATATATTAATAAGGGATTAATCATAGCGTCATTTTAAAGGTGCCGTGTGTAAGATTTCGGTCATTTTTGTAACTTCTACTGATACTACAAAATAATTTCAAACGGACAATTTAATGAATTCATAATCACCTTAATGTTGTTTTTTCTCCATTAGCCTTAAATGAGCTCATTGATATGTATATTTACATGAGGAGCAGGTCCTTATATGGGGGCCGCCATGTTTTTTTACGGTAGCCCAGATTGGAAGTAGTAAACATCTTCTGAATTTGATTGACAGCTGAAGTCGACCACAGGTTCTCCTTCATGTTCAGAAGGCTGAGCGTGAGGTGATGGATACAACATGCAACTACTCTTCAAGATGTCACCAAATCTTACGCACTGCACCTTTAACTCTATCTTTACTATAGATACTATTTCACACACGCATACTGTTTATAGAGGTGAAGTTGTATTGTTGCCTGGAGTCAACAGGCTGGGAAAACTTTGAAGGTAAACAGTGTGGATGCACCAGCGCATTCTCTCCCCTGATTAATGGAGGGAAGGCAGATCTCATGCAGATCAGTGCGACGGCGGCGGAGGAGGACAGCTTCCTGTGCGCATGTTAATGAGCCTCGAAGAGCAGCTCTCGCCCTCTCACTCCGACACCAGCGCCCCGAACACCGGAGCGAGGTCGCAGCACAAGGTCACGACAAAGTTTTCCGGCTGCTAAATTAAAGTCAATGGACTCAAAAGGTATGGAATCCAATCAGTGGTCGGCAGCCATTATGTGCCTGTGTCTTAATAGACGTCATTATGCGTAAAGAGACTTTGCTTTTATTTATTCCAACCTCAACAACTGGTCTGGAACCTTTTCCCTCTTCTTTGTTATCTAACTTGTTATTTGGCTGAACTGTGAAGAGTGATTTAAAGGTGCAGTGTGTCTCAGTCCATTATCCTCATCTTTATCAGTTGAAACAGGAATACAAACGTATTATATACAAACATGTCTTAGGAATATATGATCAGCTCACTGGATGACTTTACAGAAGCCTCAATCTATTATTTAAAGGTGCAGTGTGTATGATGTGGTGACATTGTATTTTGTATCCATCACCTCACCCTTCCCTTGTGCGCATGCAGGAGAACCAATGGTAGGTGGCCTTGGGCTGTCATTCAAGCTGAAAAGATGCTCAGTACGTCCAATATGTGGGATTAGAAAACATGGCGGCCTCCATAGGATGGATCCACTCCTGATGTAAACATGCATTAAAGGGCTTATTTTAGGGTCATGTAAAAAGAAGGGTCATACCTTGAAATGATTATACATTCATAAAAATGTCTGTGTCTAATTGTTTTGTAATTATTTTTCTACAAATAGAAGTAACCTTTAAGGTATATATATATATATATATATATATATACACATTAGGAGCGGGTCCTCCCCATTTTTGGTAGCCCAGAGTGGATGTGTGTGGTCAGACGGGTGAGGGAGAGCTGATGGATACAACATGCAAGTCCATCCCTTGATGTCACCAAATGGTAGACACTGCACCTTTAATGACAACCGAGGCCTCCCATTGGTTCTCCTGCAGGCTCGATT
Source organism: Chascanopsetta lugubris (assembly GCA_016785325.1). Lineage (NCBI taxonomy): Eukaryota > Metazoa > Chordata > Actinopteri > Pleuronectiformes > Bothidae > Chascanopsetta > Chascanopsetta lugubris. Next base: position 133,489 of record JAFBJT010110157.1, on the reverse strand, counting down.
GGAAAGGGTGAGGTGGTGGATACAACATTCAGCGTAACCAAATCTTACACGCTGCACCTTAAATGTCACTGTTGGAATCTTTTGCCCCTGATGAGTCAGAATGAATGAACAATGTCCTTTTCCCCTTCGACCTCTCACACAATCGCCCCCCTCCTCCTCTCAAGGCACCGTACGAGGAACAAGGTCTTTCACTTCCTGCACTGCACAATGGTGAAAGTGACCTTGGCAGAGCAGGATACTGTGGCACATGCTTATGCTGCTGACTGATCCGAAGCGATAGCGAGACATAAGACTTATCCCGTCCTTTCACCTGTCAGTGTTGGCGAGGGCGAGCCGGAGAGGAGGCAGCTGCTGCTGCGGGGTATCAGTGACAGAGTGAGTGTGTCTGAGGAGATGGGTGGGGGAGATTAACCGCTCATTCCCTCTCTGTCACAGAGTGCCGCCGAACCCTGACACAGCTTAGAGGTATTACCAGGTCAGGCGAGTAAATGATAGCGCGGCGCTGGAGGAGGGGGAGGAGCCATAGCACGTATGCAGATGACTCGGGGCATTGATCCACGGTGCAAAGAAATGATGCAATAAGGCCCCGAGTCGTCCAGTGTCACCCGCACTTCCCCCTGCCTGCACGCCTTGCGCACAGCATCTCATTTAAAGGTGCAGTGTGTACGGTTGGGAGACATCTAGTGCCAAAGGTGCATCTTGTATCCATCACCTCACCCGTCTGATTCTGTCTCGACCTTTAAGCTGAGACTCAAAACTTCCCTTCTTGACAGTTTATCGTCAAAACTACATCAGACGAGACCTGAGTTGAATAGTCCACACTGAGCTGCTATAGGCTCAGACTGCTGCGTGGGAATTTCCCATCATGCACTTGGAACGAGCACTCGTGTCCTCAGTTTCTCATTTCTGCCACATTATGTCCCCCCTCCTTCATTTAACCCATTAAACCTCTCGCAGCACAGGTCAAACCATCTCCCACTGTTTCCCAGCTTTGCTGCCGTTGGTGAAGGAGACGAAGCCGAGACGGGGACGAGGACGCAGGCGTCTCCGGGCCGGCCATGTTTTTATAATAGCCTAGAGAGGACATACTGAACTGAAGCTATAATGACAACTGTGGGCCACCATAGGTTCTCCTGCATGCTTGAAGGGGATGGGTGAGGTGAATATGCAACTCCACCTGTAGATGTCACCAAATCTTACACATTGTACCCTTAAAGGTGTAGTGTGAACGGTTTTGTTCATTTTTGCCATTTCTAAAAATATTACAACACAATTACATACTGACGTTTTCTTGAATTTATAATGTTTAAAGTTAAAGTTTTTTTTTTCAATGACCCTTTAATGACTCACACCATCAGAAAATGAGCATCACCCTGTGGTCAGGACCCCGGAGCATGTGCCTTTTACAGCGCTGTTGTGATTAAAAAAATGGCGGGGTCATGCTGTAGTGAAAGGAGCCCTCTTGAAAATCAATATCTCATTCAGGGCCGGCACACAAACCCATGACATGATTCAAGGCTGCAGGGCTCTGCAGCACCTGCGCTGCAACGTGGCAGCGCACTGGATTTGGAACTACACTTTTGACTGAGTGGAAGTCGTATCGTGGAGTTTTTTTGTGAGATGCGCGCGCGCTCGTCTGTCTGGTTAATGCGATCATCAAACACTCTCCTTCCAGCGCCCGAGCTCACGGTGCCGGGAACCGATCTCTATCATCGCTGTGACAGAATGTTGGGGAAGTAAAGAGCTAACAAAGCTAACGAGCAGGTTGCTCTGCAAACGACACCCCGGGTCTTTGTGTTGGCGCCTGCATGCAGCCACCACACGCGCACACACACACACACACACACACACACACACACACACACACACACACACACCGGTGCTTCTTGTATAAATGTGTTTCAACCTCCCACAAGGCATCTTCCGTGCAGACTTTTACGAATACATGATCACCTCCATCTATCACTTACTTCCTTTCCTCTACTAATAGAAATGACCAACATCGACACACTGAAGCTTCACCCTGAGGGTTAACATAGCTTCTCCTTGCATGCTTGAATGGGAAGGGCGAGGTGATGGATACACGATGCAACTTCACCACTAGATGTCTCCAAATCGTACACACTGCTCCTTTAATGCGCTTGATAGAAGACACGGTGCGACTGCGCAGTCGGCGCCGCCGTGCACAAACAGCTCGAGCCGAGAGCCGAGGCACAGGGAGAGAAAGGAAGAGTTCCTCGGTCGCTCGGCCGTCATCCCAGGGGGGGAAGGTGTAATATCTTTAATAACATGCGATTATGCAAGTAAGATGGTGGCCGGTCTGTTCACTGATAACAAGACAAGGGAAATGTGTGAGTGTGAGTAGGTGTGTTAAATGAGTATCCAAGTGCGATGTGGAGCGATGTGGAGACCTGATATGTTCTGTATCCAAAAACAACAACATGCAGGGAGTGAGTGGACCAAATTCAAGATGTCCTCTTCTACAGCAAACTGGGTTTAACAACTCACAAGCAAAACAAAGGCCGCATTGCATTTATATGTTTTTCATTTGAGTGTAGTGTTGATCTCCATCATGGCATCAACATTCACAGAAACAGTGAAGAGCTGTGGACTTTCATCTGCAGATCTAATTGCTTAACAGTATATATAACTTTTCAAATGTATGTTTCATTTGTTACATTTTACATTTTGTTAAAAGTATAAAACCCTAATCATGTTGATCATGGACACAACAACGAATTAAGGTTAATGAAAGTTAGATAAAATATAATATTTACATGATAAATTCATGAACGTGTCATTATATAATGGTTTGGTAATAGATTTAGAAGTAATGAAAATGACTAAAATCTTACACACTGCACCTTTAAAGCAAATTTCAGGGTTATGTAATGGGGTGATTATACATGTGTAAACGTGTCTATATATAATTGTTTTGTAAGTCTATTTCTATTGATGAAAGTGACAAAAATGACCAAAATGGCACACACTGCACCTTTAACTAAACGGGCCCACAATACTTTGTGGGTGTGTGTTTCCTGCACTCGGGCGCAGGGCAGTTGACGATAAAGACCCATCGTAAATACACACACACACACCCATTACCAGCCTGAGCAGTCGATGTACACAGCAGATTTGAGTGCTGGCGTCCGTCACTGACGGAGCAGGTGGGAGCCGACCGGACCGAGCTGTGGAATTCAAACTCTGACGGGTTACAAACACGGTGCTCTGTCCAAAGGCTGGAACTACACTTCTCTTTAGTGGCAATGGGGAACTCTCAGTCTGGGTTGCAGATCAAAGATGGCTGCAGAATCCTGCGTGCAGCTCCTTTCCAAACCCTCCGCTCTCTAGCTGTTGGATATATGACGAGCAGGTTCCTGCAGAGAACGGGAAGATAACCGATGTTTCCCACCCAGGAAAAAACCTACTTCCTCTTTAAAGAGTTGTCATAAATATGGACTTGATTTACTTGAAGATGTACCTGTGGCATTGGAGAGGGCGTTTATTGAGACTGACTAACAGCTCAATGAAGCGTCTCTGAATCTCCCCGTATCCCCGCTGAATGGAGGAGGGCGAGAATTCACGATGAACTTCATGTCGGCCGTCGCTGCAGCCGAGGAGAGGCTGTAAATCCAGAGCTGCCACGTGACGTTACACTTTCCCATATGTCTGCTTTTGACCTTCCCCTCTACAAAGGCCATTGTTTATGTGCAGATTGGAGTCTGGCACATGTGTGGTGGATCCATTTGGGCCCAAGATTGATTGATTGATTCTTTATTTCAAACATAAAATACAAAATAAAAAAGGAAAAGACATATGGAATAAATCACACGTATAATAGTGTCCCAAAAAACAAGACCAATATTCACATCAAAATATGTATTTGTGTGTGTGTGTGTGTGTGTGTGTGTGGATGTATTATAATTTATTATTTCTAGAAAGACTGCTTAATTTATACGTTGACTCAGACAATTGAGAAGATTCAGGAATAGATAGGAAGTAGTAAAAAAATAAAATAAGTCAAATGTATTTTTAGAATCTATTTCAGACATGAAAACATGATTCAGTTTTTATAGAAATAATTTGATATAATAATAATAATAATAATAATGATGATGATGTTATGATAATGAGTATTGATAACCCATACCATTATTTCAGGTAATTAAACGTAATGTACTATATGTAGAGATAATACTTTTTACATTATTGAACACAACCTTCATTTGCACTTCCTGTTTTATTTTGGTGAGGGGTTGAGGTGAGGGGTCCTCCCCTGATTGCCTGCACCTGGTCCTGATTCCCTCACTCCCGTCTTATGCTCCTTCATGTCAGCGTCTGATCACCTTCCACTATCGACTCTTCTAGTTCAAGCCAAGTTTAGATTTTAGTTTATCAAGTTTTGCTTCTGCTAAGTTTAGCTTTTAGTTTCTCAGTGAGTCACGGAGCTCCTCTTTTGTTTGTATTTCTGATGAGAGGAATAAAGACTCCTAAAACCACGCCCTCTCCCCGATCTCATGCATTCGGGTCCAAGCAGTGTGTCCGTATCCCCAACAACCAGGTCTTAACGACTAAAAACTAGAACTAATGAATAAGGCAGAGGTGCAGTGTACAGACTAATTTCAAAGTAAAAGTATTTCATGGGTTGGGAAATAAAGCCATAAAAAAAATGTAGCCTTGAGGATGAAATCAACAAACACTTGAAGTGTTTGTAAAATAGCTTAGATCCATAAACACGACATGCACTCGTGGACAGAGCCTTTCTAAAACCCTCTTTAAAAGTGGTAAATGAAACAACACTGTACTTTCATTTCTTCATCACCTCCTGTTTGCTTTGTTATAGACACAAGCTCAACAGCTGCTTTCACCTGTTGTATAACAAACAGGGTTAACGTCACAAGCTGAGTCGCCATGCAAACAAAAGTGTTTATCTGCACAGACAGACCTCAGCAAACATTCCTTCATGCCTCCATGTGTTTTCCCCAAAATATGTCACCTGTGTGTGTGTGTGTGTGTGTGTGTGTGTGTGTGTGTGTGTGTGCGTGTGCTGCGGCCGTGCACGGAGCAGCTGTCTTAAAGAGCATGCACGTGAGTGATGTGCTGGGCAGCGCTGTGTGTCTGCACATGTGGATCCCGCTGTCTATTTGTCATCTGAATGTTTTCTGCTCCCTCCCCCTGGGGATGCACAGCAGACATTCGGGGGGCGCGTTCACCATTAAAATACAGGACCAGGGGGCCGTCGGCTAAAGATAGGCAGCAGGAAACGGGCCCATGCGGCAATCCAAAGCATATGTGGTTTGATATTCCATTTGATAAAGTTCCTGCATCCTGAGTTAAATTATTTCATATGCTTTACAGAACATTGTGTGGAACCAAAAGGGAGATGTGTGCTTGGCCATAAGTGGCACCACATGATTCCTCCATTACATTCATGTGACGCAATTTAACATTATGATCATGTTGGAGGGAAAATGTAATATTCATCGACATTATGAATAGAGCCTCTTTTCCATTCTGCGTAGTTTGAGGCAATAACAGCAAACCACAAAACAGTGTAGAGTGCAGAGTCGAATCTGTTTAGAGTTAGATAAAAATTCAATTAAATGTACAGGATTATTTTTTTTAAATAATGTTGCTCTGCTGCACTTCAAACTCAGACAAAGCTTGATTTATGGAAATACAACAACAGTGGTGTGCATTGTTTATATGTGCAGTGGACATTGACTGCAATGCACAGCAAATGGTTTGGATTGAATTGATGCAACATATTGTTTGACAGCCCATTCTGACCTCATGCAGTTTGGACGTGTTGAGATACAAAAGAAAGGTTTTTGGTTTTTGGGGCCTTTAAATGTTATAGTTGTGGAAAAATACAATTGACAATTAGAGAGGGTCACATCAGCATTATGGTTGCCCTGAGGGGGCCGGTTTTAATTCTGGGACTAAATGTGATTACTACCTGACATATTGCAACATGACAGTCCTCATATTTGATTATTATTTATTAATCTATTGCAAATATTCTATAGGCATTTCCATTCATGTTACACCTGTAAACAAACTGAATATATTGCTACATATAAAAAGTGGCATGTGTAATTCACTAGAGTTAATGGCAAATTTTGCTTTAGATTTTTATTTTTAGATGATCATATGTCTTTAATATTAAGTTAAGTTAATATTACACACTGCACCTTTAAAAAAAAAAAAAAAGGGGGAAAAAAAGGAAGTGACCCACCTGCCCACTATCTACATCAGAGGCCCGACAGCTGTTGTCCACACCGTTGTCCCTTGAGGCTGATTGAAAAGATTCTGAGATTGAACATATGATCAGTCCGATGTGACTTCCATCCCCACTCAGTTTTGTGGCTCTTAAACAAACCCGTCATTTTTCTTCTTTTTTTTTCTACACCATCTCAATCTGTGATATGCGGTCATGGGCAAAATGCTGGGTTCAGATTAAAGAACATATTTCTGGAATGATTTTTGACACATGCCACATGTGGGATCAGTTTGCGATCACTAGATAATCAGCATGGGAAAGAGCAACACATCAAAGGGGCAATATTACAACACTAGGGTTCGCATCTGCAGCTGCAACAACATGGTGTCAATCAAACTACGCCGAGATCGAAGCAAATGTTAATAAATCATGTTTATGTTTGGATGTTCAGTGTAACCGCCTGGCTGTTCCAATGTGTACTTTATGGTAGGTCACACGAGTCCATGAGTCAAGTTGGATCATACACGAGTAGTTTACAGCATGAGGTTTGAATATCTCCGCATGAGAACATTGTTATGTTCATCCAGTGGCCTCCAACTCCATCTGTGAGTTCATTGGATTGCGGAGTCTGAGGATGAGGTAGTAAAACTCCGCTGTAACTCACCACCTGTAGCGCGCACTCTCCTGTTGCTCACTCTGTAAACATGCAGGTATACACTTCATTCCCTCGCACACTCAAGGGAGCACTATTTCCAACAATGCCCAATGAGCCAACTCACACCCACGCAGGTCACCTTCTTCGGGCTGAACTGACAGATGGAGCGAGAAAATGGATAAATCACCTTGGAACATATCAATAGAGGATGCTTTTGAAAATGTATGGTAAAAATATAATTATTATAAAGATAATTGGGAACGCAGAGTGGAGTGGTAAGAATTCTACTCCATGTGGGTTTCCATGTTTTGTTTCCGAAACTGCAGTGGGCAGCGTATCATACACTCAAGCCTGGCTACTGTACAAGACGGGGACCTCGTCCGTCCACATGGAGACGAATCTTCTGTATTTTGAAAAGAAAAAGTCTGTGAAGACGGCATATATGAAAACAACTAAGAACGCTAAAGTCCAGCCTCCAGGCCTGAGCGGCACTATCACAGACCAAAAACAGAGAAGAAGATACGGGGCATGCGCAGACTCTTGTAAATGTAAACAAACAGAACAGGAAGGGGACGTACAATAAGAAGCAAAGAAAGCAGCAAAGAATGCGCAAGCGAGAAAGGAAACATTTGTGTGAACTGACGACGAGGTTGAACTTCTGCTCCGGGTCACATTGGACCACATGATCGGTGACTGTTGTTGTTGTTGTTGCTTTAGAGTATAATGGTGAAGTGAGAGAGGTGTGAGGGATGTGCATCAGTTGTGCAGACGGATATGTTACATCGGCATCTTGAGATTTCCTCAGTCTGGAACCCGATAAAAAAAAGGTTCCACGTCCGGTGTTTTGACTCTCGTCTTAGTCAAGTCAGTACGTTTCCTGGCTTTTGATCTTCTGCCTGATTACCGGATTACGCCTTTTGCCTGTTCCCTAATTTACTTCACGGTAAATACTCTTTTTGTGAACTTTATCTGTGTCTGCGCTCGGGTTCCCTGCCTCATGTTCTGACAGAGTTTATGAAAAGAAAAGAAATAAGAAAACAAAGCTACCCCACAGCAGCTTTATCACCCTGACTGGGAGTGAGACCTTACATCTAAGGGAAGACGTCTTGATACATTTCATAATTTGGTTCAAAATATACCATTTTAGCCACGACTGTACTAGTCATCGACTGTGCGTTTGTGGCATTATTTCCCAACTGGCAACACTGCATGTGACTACCTGCCTTCATGTGTCTGAAGTGCTCTGGTTCCCAGTGTGAAGAAAACCGTAAGGTCACTCTGACCAATACGATCAATAAACAAATTCGACGAAAGATCAAGGATGAGACTCAAGATTTTGGAACTAGAATTGCCTTTCTTCTTTTTGTGCTTTGACCAATTACATATGAGCAGGCTATGTTTACATGCATTCCGCTTGGAGAGCAAATGCTATCAGCCTAATGTCAATAATGCCCCACAACTGAAGTTGTCATCAAAGGATTGCCAAAGGGCTTCGAGGCAGAGATCATCTTGTCCTGATTTTACTTCTGAATACAAAATCCGATTTGCTCCTCAGGAGAGTCACTGGTGCCAAACGTACAGAAGTTGACTCCAGACATCACTGAGATGTGGCGATGGTGAGAATGAGCCAGACGAGCTGAAAACATGTCCCCAGCTGTTGTTGTCTGCACACACACATACAAATGTCCCAGTCATTTTCAAAGGAGTTGAGGACACATCCTCAAGATGTCTTAGTTTATCAGGAATCCTCGAGTCGGAGGAAAGTGAGTCATGCGCGATGTCTGACCCCCGTGGAACCACCACAACACATTCCTCATGTTCCTCACGGCAGATTGAACCCAACCATATCACCACACTGCTGCTCAAAGGGCTGGAGGCGTTCAACTGATGCAAAGAGGGAGCTCGTAAAACTCTCTCTAACACAAGGTGTAAACACAACACGTCCAAGACACCGTGTTCACTCCTGCTCCTGAATTAGACGAGTTAACAACCTTCCCTCTCTCAGCCTTCACTGCTCAGAGGTGGAGGAGTCACACCTCCAACCTCAATGCTACATCAGCAGGAAACAAGGACATGCATTTTCTTTGTTTTTATTTTTACATGTGCATTTTTGTGTTGTATCCCTTTGTTTGCAATGAATGTCAATATATACAGACTCTTATTTTGTTAATTTTTATTATCTGTACCCAGGTGACATCAGTTTCTTTTTCAAGACATAACTTTCATAATTCATGGCACCGTCAGTAAAAATGTCCTAAATTGAGTAGAATAGGTTATGATTTTTTTTTTTACTCTCAATTTAGACAGATGTAAAAACATGGCGGCCCCCATTGAGACGACCCCCTTCCTCATGTAAATATACATGAATGGGCTCATTTAAAGGAATAATACATTTGTTTTGTAATATTTTTAGAAGTGACAAAATCGTACGCACTGCACCTTTAAACCTTTACATAATCGTATTTACTGTGTGTGCCCGATGCCGCGGTGATTCCAGACGTATGGTCTGCGGATCTATAAGTGCGTCTGTGTGCGCTGCACAATTTAAAGTTCAACAAATATCTCCAAGGTGCTGTGATTTACAGACATGCCTGCCAGGACCAGGACAGACTGTCAGACTCCATGGCAATTGCCAGCTACTGTGTGTGTGTGTGTGTGTGTGTGTGTGTGTGTGTGTGTGTGTGTGTGTGTGTGTGTGTGTGTATAGGTTCCACTGCCCTGCCTGTCTCAGAAAACAGTTTGAGAAAGTCATTGTGAGTGTCTCCATGTGTGTGCCTGCTGCCAGCATCTCACAATAAATGACTATTTATCATGGCAGGGAGGCCTGTGACAGCCTCCACCGTCTCTCTAACAGCATCCACTGGTTGCGTGGGTGCAATTCAGATGGAATCAACCTTCGGGTGGCAGGTTGGCCTGAAGGTAGCGAGGGCTGTCTAACAACCGAAGGGCTGCTGGTTCAATCTCTAGGACTCGGTTCTGGATGTGCGATGACAAGAAGTGGGCGGAGACTGTTGTTGCTGTTGTTGATCAACAGGCAGCATCATGGGCCCCTGACATGCTACTCAAGGAGTTGACCCTAAAGCTTTGGATGTGGAGACGTGGCGGCGAGAAGTAGAGTTCACTAAAACTACATTGATGATGTCATTAACTCTTAAAGGTGCAGTGTGTACGATTTTGCTCTTCTCTTTGCGGTTCTGTTCAGACGGGCATGGGTGAGGTGATGGATACAACATGCACCTTCACCTCTAGAGGTCACCAAATCTTACACACTGCACCTTTAACTGATTTCATCAAATATGTTCTAAACTAATTACAGTGACTATTATTCTTATTATTTTACTCATACTACTTAAAGCTATGAACTTGGATAATAAGTTATTCTCTCCAGTCAAACTTGTAAATCCTAATTCTGTTGTACAATGTTTGACCTAATTCTCTATTCTATTATCTTTATAAGGCAATGTATTCAAAATAATTCTTGAATCCTGGTACTGGAATTTAGATTTGTAATATTATTGAACCTATAAATCAAAATTCTAGGTTTATTTTTAAATGTGACCAACTGATTATACAACACTGGAGCAGCATGTAATATTTAGGTAACATTTTGTCACTTCTATCTGTAGAAATATTACATTTTTATAAATGCATAATCGCCTAAATGGATGACTTGCTTTTTAAGTTACCCTAGAATGAGCCCTTAAAAGTATTTACCAGAGGAGCATGTCCTCTCTACGGGGGCCACCATGTTTTTAGAACAGCCCAGAATGGACCTACTAAACACCTTTTGAGCTTTAATGACAACTGAGGGCCACCATAGGTTCTCCTGCATGCTCGCATAGGGAGGGCCAGGTGATAAACAACATGCAACTCCACCAAGAAATGTCATTAAATCTTACACACTGTACCTTTAGTAGTAGGTATTAGCAAAAATATCGGTGGGATACTTCAATGCAATCTGTTTTTCAGGTTCATTCTCATGGTGAATGAGACGATCCGGTGACCTGAAGGATTTCTGCACCTGCGGTTCAAGCAGCTAAGATTTTAAGATGTGTCCGACCTGGAGAGACCAACCAACCAGCCAACCAACCAACCAACCAACCAGCCAACCAACCAACCAACCAACCAGCCAACCAACCAACCAACCAACCAGCCAGCCAGCCAGCCAACCAACCAACCAACCAACCAACCAACCAGCCAACCAACCAGCCAACCAACCAGCCAACCAACCAGCCAACCAGCCAGCCAACCAACCAACCAACCAGCCAACCAGCCAACCAACCAGCCAACCAGCCAACCAACCAGCCAACCAACCAGCCAACCAACCAACCAACCAGCCAACCAACCAGCCAACCAACCAGCCAGCCAACCAACCAACCAACCAACCAACCAGCCAACCAACCAGCCAACCAACCAACCAGCCAACCAACCAACCAACCAGCCACATAGCTTTATTGTCCTGGAGTACAGCTACAGGCTTTTATTCTTTCTCCTCCTCATTCCTCTCACCACACTCGCATCGAGCTGATCCGCCAGACTTATTAGAATCGCTTTGACCTCATTATTCTGCATAGACCCAGCTGCTTTCTCCCTTTTTTAATATCAGCAAAAGCTACAAAGAATGAGTGTGTGTGTGTGTGTGTGTGTGTGTGTGTGTGTGTGTGTGTGTGTGTGTGTGTGTGGGAGGTGGGTATTGGTCATCAAAATGTGTCTCAGTCCCACAAGCTGTGAGTCAGATAGAAATGAGAAGAAATGGAAGGAGAGAAAGTGCACCGGCCGTCAGGGAAGTGTGGGCAGACCTGGTGAGACGGGAGGATGCAGGTGTTTGGCTCATTCCTGCATGGTGTGTGTGTGTGTGTGTGTGTGTGTGTGTGTGTGTGTGTGTGTGCACTCTGGTGCCCGGGCAGCCAGCAAAACACTGAAATAAGCACAGACACCACTCAGATGAAGAACGGGTTTGACAGGGGACTGCGAATGATCATCGCATTAGAGTCCCTCCCTCTAAACAGCACACCTGCACACCTGCGGGTTTGTGAGTTATGTTACACACAAGGCGATAGATGCTCCTCCCCTTTCTGCTAACACACAGAGCCATACACACAAGGACACACACATTTCGGCGCAGGTGGTCTGGAGGATGTAAAAGAAAGAAATTCACTGTTGTTGATAAATGAAAAGAATCCTATTTAATTCTTTACTTTATTGTTGTTGTTATTATTATATATACAATAATATATAACATAAACAATTAAACATAATGAAATCAAGCAATTAGGGGATCAGATGTTCGTGATCCTTTCTGTTGCCCTCCTTTGATGGTATAAATTAGAGCTCGTTAGGGAACTGAAAACTGCCCCTTGAATATGAATGAACTACAGCCAACATGATGCACGCACCACGAGCGAACATGCAAGCAGACACAGGTGGGACAGAGTGGACGGGTTTTGGGTCGTGCTTCAGGTTAAATCGCCGAACGTGCAACATATTTACTCCGGAGCGATGGTGTGGGTCTCTGAACGAGGTGGTGCTCGGGTGCAGCTTGTTCCATGTCGGAACAAGAACAAGCAGATGCGAGGTTACAGAGGGAGGGAGGAACAGTTTTGTATCTGATACAGAAGTGGGTCAGACGGTGTCATGATATGCAAATGAGATACAGTCACCAGATTCAGCCTCATTTGATCAGTGTTGCGCCAAATCTCTACAAACAATATATCAAGGCAATGAACTGTCACAATCAACAAAGACTGGACTGATGTGTGTGTGCACATCTGCCTGATTCGGGTTGGGTGGTCGGTTGGTGTTAGTCTGAGCTGTGGTGAAGGTAAAAAAAGGTAAAGGTAGATATGAATTCACATTTAGGATAAACACTGCGCCCACGTCCAGCGCTCTAAATATAAATAAATCACAGAGAAACAGGAGAGTAGTTCATAATAATCCCATAAAGATCAACACAAGGACAGTTACAGAGCTAAAAACAAATCAAACGTTGAAATGTGGTCTATTAAATATTCAATCTCTCAGATCTAAATCACCACTCATTCATGATTTGATGAATGAGCACCATTTTGATTTGCTCTGTTTAACTGACACGTGGCTTCAAGTAGACGATGATGTATCTGTAAATGAAGCAACACAACAGATTGACGCCCACATCCCCAGAGGTAATGGCAGAGGTGGAGGGGTTGCAGCAGTATTTAACCATGACCTTTTATTCACCCCTCGACCGACAGGAAATCATGAATCATTCGAGCATCTTACTCTTAGTCTGTCGGAGCCAAGCATCAAACAAAATAACAGACTCTGGAATGGTCCCATACCGCCCACCCGCCCCATTCTGAATTCTTTGGTGAATTTCCAGAACTTCTTTCAGAATGAGTTCTCTGCTCTGATAGAATCATCATCGTAGGTGCTTTCAATATTCCCGAAGATGTAGCCAATCACAGCCTGAGCTTATCTTTCGACGCACTGCTTCACTCATTTGGCTTCAAACAACAGGTAAACAAACCAACCCACCGCTTTAACCACACACTGGATCTTATTCTGACATACGGCACTGAAGGCCCTGACTCCTCAGTCCTGGACTCTAAGCCCCTGCTGTCTGACCACTGTCTGCTCTCTCTTGAATTTTCAATCTTGAATGTTCCAGAAAAAACACAGCATTGTTACTACAGTCGCTGCTTATCAGACAGCTCAGTTCAAGAACTGAAAGAACGGCTCCCATCCGCCCTCCGGCCATGTGGCAGCTCAGCAGATGAGTGCTCTAAAAACCTCTCCCTCACAGCTCAATAACCTCGTTGACAGCTCAAGCTTAATACTACAAACGGCCAAAGCACTGAAGCCGGGCTGACAGAGCCATAGAGCGACGAATCCATCAATCCCACGATCTGAACACTAATGATTTTATTCACTTTTTAACGATAAAATAGAAAAAAATCAGAGATATAATTAACTGCCCCTCCCCCCCACGTCAGCAAAACACGGTCCAATAACGCTAGGTCATCACGCTATGATTTTATAAGCCCCGCCCACTTCAGATCAAATCTGGCCATGTGTGGCCCCTGTACCCTGTGGTCAGAGTAACTGGTATAAAATCCCTTATTTTCTAATATCCATGCTAATACCAGAGTTTGTTATGAAAATCTTGCAGATGTTAAACATTCTCATATTATCTGGGAGCAAATCTGTTTTTTTATTTTTATTTTTTATATTTTTTTAAATCCATGAATCCATGAGGACAAACAGATACTACAGCACTGACAATAAGAGGGAGTGTGGTGTTAAATTTAGTTAAGAGCCCTGAGGAAATATCCTGTAATATTCATCGACAAAGATAGAAGCTGCCCCGGTGCCTAACCCCCCCCCCCCCCGGCCCCCCCGCCCCCCCCGCCCCCGCTAAACACGAGCTTGTACACCTTTGCTTGACAGCAGCGAACAACATTAATAACAAACCTCCCCCCGACCGCAGAGCAACTTCCAATCGGATCAGGAGTCAATAACAACTCGAGGTCAAGATTACAATCCAAAATTCACAATCACAAGTTAAGGGATTCCAAAATAAGGAAGGGGGCAGGGGGGGCAGGGGGGGGTGAATAATTTATTGTTCTGAAATGAGAACACGCAGATTCGAGGATGAACACGCAATCCATGTCAACGCGTCTTTGTACTCTCCCTTTGCTGGAGCAGCTGAGCCTCGCTCAAACATCATGGATACATGGCCGTCCCAGGAGGGGGAGTTGGAGGAGTGAAGGTTGTGGGGGAGGGGGGGTGTCACTGGATCACAACAGACATTGGTAACCATGTAGCCCTCCTCCTCGTCGTACTCCCGGTATTAAACATCTGTGCCATTACGGGTGTGAGAGCTCCAGAGGACGGGCCGGGTCCTGGAAAGAATCCGAACAGGCAATTAGACAACCTCAGGCCAGCTGCTCTCCATCCCTGCAGCGGCGGGGGGCTTCGTCTTCTTCTCTTCAAGCTAATTACATAACAAAGACAGTCTTTAATCAGGTCTTGCCCGTCCCCTCCCCGCCCCCTCCCCCTGCACTCCCCCCCGCTCCCCTTCTCTCTTCCTGACAGTTTCATACAGTAAGAAAACAGCAAGTATAGGCTGGTTTCCGCCCAATCGGGCTCTTTTGAACACACTGGGCTGGAGAAAATGAGCATTGGGTTGGTTGATGGATTTTTAGAAAATATTTAGAGAAAATATTAACAGAAAGAATTGCATTTTTCAAATAAACTGCCGTGTCCTCTCTTATTTTGAAAGAGAGAGAATCAGCTCAACTTGATGTCATCGGTTATTCAAGTGTCACAATGAAATGCTATTGGACATTTGAAGGAGGTCAGCCAAGCCACACTGAGGCGCGTCGACCTAAAAGCGTCTCAGTTGCGACAGAAACATGGCGCAGTGAACAGGGAAGAGTAGGAGTCTGATCCGGAGCTAAGAACCCGGACCGCCCCGGTCACAGAGAAGGACTGGAAGGCTCGGGGTAAGAACCGTAAAACAGAAATCCAAGCGCAGCTTCACAATTTAAAATGACAAGTGTCGTTGTGTGTCCAGAGTCAAGTCCTTTGCAGTGTGGGTGGGATGTGGCGCCGGTCCAATCGTGATCAAAAGATGATGAAAAATGATATCGGCAGAAACCCGTCTCATTTTTATTATTGTGACAACGTATTGATCTGAACGAGCCGTGCTTGTGCGCTCTTGTGAGAGCCAGAGAGCACACGGTTGTTATCTTTGTGGGAAGCCTTTTGTGTTACTTTTTTTCCTTATCTATTTGATATAATTAATATAGACAATATAACTCATATAGTTGTGGTTCCTTCTTACGCATGTCATTGTTATATGGTTTTAACGTACGTTTCTAGAGAGGTTGTGATCTGGGCTGGTTTTTACTGAGGTGGGTGAGTTTTATGTGGTGTTTGGGCTGGAAAGCGTCAGACAGATGTGGTAACCCTGAGTATAGTTTTATTTACTGTTTTTACAATAGCTGCTCCCCTCGACCTTTCATGTTCATGAAAACATGGAGACTGAATAATTCAATCAAGAAGAAAAGGAAACAGAAAATCAATGGTGTTGGCTTCAGGCAGCGAACAGTTTCTCTGTGCTTCCTGCTTCTTCTGTTTTTCCAATAGTTTGAAAGTGAAGAGACTGAATCCTCATGTGATGTGAAATGGCCAGCTAAATATGAGAGACCAGTCCATCAATAAGATGTCAAACACTTGACCATCAATTAGAAATTAAATTTCACTGTTATTAAAAAGTCTGAGGCTGTAATTGATTTTAGTATTTGCTCAGGGCTGAAAGTAATCTGCATCACCTGTGGCTGTTACACAGCGTTACCCCCAAAAAGACATCCGATTGGATTTCACTCACTGAGTTCTAATTAAGGCCAAACAGAGGTTGCATAAGTATGAGGGGAAAACAGTTTTATATTTTATAATTAGAATGATTTTTGGAAAATAAGATACTGTGTTAAAGGTGCAGTGTGTAAAATATTGGTCATTTTTGTCACCTCTAAAAGTAATACAAAACAACGACATACTGTCTTTATGAATTTATATTCACATAAATGTTTTCTTGTTTTCCATTCCCCTAAAATGAGCCCATTTCTGTGTATTTACATAAGGGGGGGGTCCTCTCTATTATCTCTTTTACATTAGTAAAAATGAATGTATTAAACATCTTTCGAGTTTTAATGAACACTGAAGTCTACCACAGATTCTCCTGCATGCTCAGAAGAGTGAGGGTGATGCGCAATTTCACCTCTATATGTCACCAAATCCTACACACTACACCTTTAATTTATTAATAAAACAACACTGGGAATCTTTGAGGACATTCTTCTTTTAATCCATGCATTTGGATTCATGTCAATTACAGGGGTCGTCCATTTAATTCAATGATCAATTGAAGCATAATATTGGTGAAATTGTACTTGTTTGTCCTCTGAAATTTTAACTGATTCATCATGTTTTGTAAAAAGATAGATTATTCAAGTTGAATAATTTCCAATGTACTTTTATGCACAAAACCAAGGGAATCATTTTGAGCAGTTCATAAATGATTGTACTATGCTGCTCTATTCATCGGGCTCCCGGTGGGATGCATGGTCTTCTGTCTGTGGATGACGACACGGGGACTTGCCTGCTGGTTGTGTGTCCTGATATACAGCCCGGGTGAACCCCCCCTCCCAGGTTGGGGTGGTAAAAGGATAACACCTCTGCCCCTACCTGGGGGAGCAGAGTAAGAAAAGACGACAGAGAGAGATGCTGTGATTTTACTGATCCGGCCCCCCATCTGGGCTGTTCGTGGTCCCCAGAACTCAAAGGAGTTTCACACCATAATCATCATTGATTTACCATTTCATTTACAGAAGAAAGAAATACCACAACTGTAGGGGTCAAAATAACTATTTATCTTCATATTTATTACCATTATTATTTTTTTACTTTATTTTTTTATTTTGTTCATGGTCAATTGCTTAAATTCAAGCTTGACATTACACTATTCATCTGCTGCCTACTTATGGATCTGAAGCTAAAGTCTAAAGCT
The DNA here is from genome assembly GCA_016785325.1 of Chascanopsetta lugubris. Lineage (NCBI taxonomy): Eukaryota > Metazoa > Chordata > Actinopteri > Pleuronectiformes > Bothidae > Chascanopsetta > Chascanopsetta lugubris. Next base: position 116,062 of record JAFBJT010110157.1, on the reverse strand, counting down.
CTGTCACTCATATTTTGTTTACTCACTAAAATATCAAGTACGTGTGTGTGTGTGTGTGTGTGTGTGTGTGTGTGTACTTATTAATGATGATGTTTGCTGTCCACACAACATGTCTCATTCATCCCACTTCCTGGCAAAGAGGATTTGTTTGGTCCACTCCCACGGATGAAGGGAAAGGAAATACAGCAGCAGAATGAGTTTTCTACTTTTCATGAACACAGGAATTGATTCTCCACCGAGCTGAATGCGTCCCTTCAGTGTTGATCTCGAGGGGCAACCTCTGGTGCAAACGGATGAAGCACAACAGGAAGTGAAAAAACGTCCAGTTCATGGGTTGGCCACTGGGGGCTGCCTCATCCCCGTAGACTCCCATGTTAAAATTGCCAACTTTACAGGTGAATGAAACATGTTTAAAGTCTGGATAAATGCGCAGGGGAATTTTTTTCAAACTTACTTATTTTCATCATGTCGACGTTTGAAATGAAGCATAATTAAGCGCGTGGTCTCTTGACTGACACCGTAGCCGACCTGGCACATATGGCGGATGAGGTGAGGGCACCATGGGCCCACCCACAGCTCCGTGTGAGCCCCGCCTCTTTGCCCATCTTTGGAGGAACCGAGAACTACAGGAAAAGTTAGGATTCAGCAAGATGGCTCCGGGGGACCCACCATTTGCCACAAGACCACTCCCCTGAAACCAGCAAGTGACATGACGGACGCTGCGTCCATCTTTATGTACAGTCCGTGGTTGATCTCCATCAAACGGCTCTGCTCTCCTGAACGGAGGAGCTGCACAACGTCGGGGCACAGCCTTTCCAAGTCGGGGGATGGATGGGCCATCCATCACAATTAATGTTCTCAAGGAAACTGGGATATCCTAATTATCTCAATCTCAGACTATAGCACAATTGACTTGTTTAATCAACTCATGTGCTGTGTTTAATTAGCTGGATATGCGCAGAGAGAGAGAGAGAGAGAGAGAGAGAGAGAGAGAGGGGGAGAGAGAGAGAGAGAGAGGGAGGTGGCCATGCACGTACGAGCACTCTTTGCCTGAGGACAGAGGGAATTAGAAAGAAAATTACCAAGCCGTTGTAGAATTTGCAACGCAAAGCACATAAATGAGACATTTCCCATGAAGAGCTCACAGCAAAGCCCGACTCAAGGTGCGACGGAATCTGCTCGACAACTGGGAAACTGCAAAACACAAAGTGGTGACTCTGTGATCCACACGAGCACACGGATTCTCAAGTGATTTTGTTTGTTTGGTGATTTTTGCATCATTTTTATGTTCATTATTCATCTTTTAACAGTTTTTGTCTGTTAACAAACGTGTTTTCATATCACCGCAGTCAGAGGTTAATTGCATCCTGACTTTTTGACAAACAATCCACTAAAAATAATCTAACCAATAATCCATTTTTACTCTTATTAGCATCTCGGACAAATAAGCAAAGATACCATGAGCTTGTTTAATGTCAAAGATGAAAGGTCTGAATATGCCACATAATTATCATTTCTGTGTTTTTCAATCCAGTTTGTGTGATCAGCACCAAGGACAACATCAGCACAATTACCCATCAGCTGGGAGCTTTGTCCATACTCATTTAGTCAAGGTCAAACATTTGAATATGATAAGTGTAATTAAAAAGGTGAAACTAAGGAATGATATGATGCAAGACATCGCAATAATTTATTTTCTTCTTGCTGTCGTTATTAAAATAAATGACATTTTGTGACTAGAAATCAATTCTATTTTTTTTTTATTTAAGATGAATTCTCAATTCATGAATAGTAACCTAGATTCCTGTTTTAGAAAGTCTTTATATTCTTCTTAGAGATTGAATATATCTATAGAAATGTTGTAATTGTGAATTTAAATCATTGTGAATCAAATGAAAATTATTGTAATTTGATGTCAAACCAGACTAAGACTTATTTGACAGTCAAACCGACGGCAGCGTTGAGATGAAGGGGAAAAACATAATTTAAAAAGAAAGTTCAAATACTGAATATAATAATTGAAATGGATAAACTGCTAAATGTAATAATTATGACTTGAATTCATGACTAGAATTACAAAATTAATCAGAGACTAAATAAACTTCACAGGTCTCTTTCTCTCTCTCTCTCTCTCTCTCTCTCTCTGAAATAAATCAACACCAGAGGCCACTGAAAATGGGTCAGCGACTCACTTTTGGGTCGGGACCCACCAGTTACAAGTCCCTGGTCCACAATATCAATATAATAAACAAATAGAACAATCCCTCTGCTATCATCCTAATCTCCATATCGAACATCCACGTTGCAGCCAAGTCAAATGTAACCAAATCAATAACCAAAAAGAAAGAGCCGGAGACCTAAGATGAAGATCAGGACATGATCTGTTCACATGATCCACTCCTCATCCTCTGCAGCAGTTCACAGGTTCATCCGTCTCAACGTTGCCCACCACAGTGTCAAATGAGACGAATTACGTCTCCACCAATCAATTGTTCCCAGCAGCTGAACCTACATCAAACCCATTGATTGAGAACAATACTCCTGTGGACAGAAGCTGATCAACCCTCTCACAACTGTTCTCAGCATTGATTTTTTTTGGGGGGGGGGGGGGGGGGGGGGAGGGGGGGGGGGGGGATCTGCACTCGGGGCAGATGAATAGATATTATTGAAGTGCAGGACAGTCGACAACACCTGTGGTTCATTGCAACTTCCGACGCTTTGGAGCAAACTTGAGAGAAAGTTGCTGAGCAGAGAGACTCAAGATCAGTCACAACCGAGGGGCAACGTCCAGTGCAGATGGATGAAGCTCGGTAGGAAGTGAAAACACCCGCACTTCATAGGGTAACCACTGGGGGCTGACCTCCGAAAGGGAGCAAATCCCCATAGACTCCCATGTTAAAATGATCAACATTAGAGGTGAGTGAAGAACATGTTTGGAGGTGCAGTGTGTGAAATCTGGTGACCTCTAGAGGTGAAGTTGGGTGTTGAATCCATCACCTCACCCTCCCTCTTCTGATCACACAGGAGAACCTGGTAGACTTCAGTTGTCATTAAAACTAAACATTGAAAAATGTTTAGTACATCCACTCTGAGCCAATGTAAAAAAAGATGGCAGCCCCCATACAGAGGTCACGCTCCTCGTGTAAATATACATGAATGGGCTCACTTATGGGTAATGGGGAAAAAATACTTTTAGGTGATTATAGATTAATGAAAATGTCAGAATGTAAATGTGAAAACAGA
>JAFBJT010110157.1:101701-111981 GCA_016785325.1 Chascanopsetta lugubris | reverse complement strand
GAAACATAAAGCTGATTCAGTCCTTTCCTTTTAAGGTCATTTCAGTCTTCTTCTATAGCTGCCAATAGTTTCATAGAGGCCTGTGGACTCATTTAAAGGCGCAGTGTGGATTTAAGGGAAACTTACCATTAATATTACATAATTAATTTGTGTTTCATGAGTGTATTTTCGTCACGTTAGTCTTTTATATAGTAACTTAATTACAGTTGTCCGGCATGGACTAACTTAAAGGTGCTGTGAGTAATATTTCCGCCATTTTTGGTAGAAAAAAAAATGCAACAAAACAATGACATACTGACATTTTCATAATCATATAATCTATTACCCTTAAATGAGTCCATTGTTTAATATTTACATGAGGAGTGGGTCGGGGGCCGCCCATGTTTTTACAGTGGCCCAGAGTGGACATACTAAACATATCTTGAGTTTTAATGGCAACTCAGGTTCTCCTGCATGCCCGGAAGGGTAAGGCCGTGCAACTCCACCAAATCTTACACACAGCACATTCAAGACCTGAGAGTATCAATGGCATTGAGGAGAAATTGGCCGACGGCCGAAGAAATACCCCGGGGATGAAATGAGGATTCGCACAATATAAAGATTTCCTTTGTGTCCTCTCCTCGCTCTCCCTCACAATTGTCCGACGCGGTATCCCTGCGTAAAGATTAGCATCGTCAGCACTGGCTTCACTTCACACACCCAAAATATATGGGATCAGGCCTCAATTATCCGCAGCCTAATGGTATCACCGCAGATAAGACAGAACATGCCTTTCAAGCCATTCTCTCAAGCCTCCCGAGAGAATGAAATGGGATTTTGTGTAAGGAACGTTGTGGTAAGCAAAGTATAAAGCCACTCTCTGTTCCGCGGCCAGCTCCTCGGAGAATTCCCGCCAGACAGAGGATCAGCTCCAGAGATGAAAGAGAGGTCAAGGTGGCTGTTATTCCTCCTCCTCCTCCTCCTCCTCCTCCTCCTCCTCCCTAAATCGAGCTTCTCCTCTCGCTCCCTTCTCCTCTCTCTCTTCCCAAACCGAGGGCAGCTCTCCCACATGGCAAGAGGATGTGTGCCACTCCAGGCACTGACTGTGGACATGTGTTACTCTTGTGTCTTGGACAGAATACTGTAGTATACTTACCAAAATACACCTGAACCCCTTTTGGTAAACTCGTGGTCTTGGAAATAGCGAGCAGGACCCTAATACGGTACCCTGAGGTACTCCTCACGCTGGTTCCCTCAGCGAAAAGTCAATGGGATTTTTAGATTGGATAACAGATGATTAACATCTGGTGGAACATCAAACAACAAGTGGAACAACAAATACAATTTTTGATTTCGCTTTGAGACAAGAGAAGCAGAAGCATTAGCATGCTAACTTTCTTTATCATTTTAGGACGACTCGGTTACTGTGGTTACTCACTTTTGTGACCCTTGACTGCAAAGCTTGTGTACACCTGTGCCCCAAGTACAAGGAAGTTAATGGACAAACCCTCTCTGGTGACATTTTCGAGGTGAGGCCGAGAACTTTTTGAACGACCGCCATAAATAATGTGCATCAAAACCTGGAAGGGAGGAAGGAGAGGAGTCAAGTTGAGGGACTTCCTTTGGTCAAGTTGCACCAAGTCCAAAAATACCAGGTACCATATTTATTGAGGTGCACTGGATTTAATGTGATAATCAAACTTTTTCAGCGAAGTTTGATTGTCACTTTAGATTTCCTTTCCCGGACTTTTCCCCTTCAGTGAGAAATATGGGGAAAGTATTATAAAGCTATGAGAGCGAGGCCCTGGTTTAACAGCGGGTGATTTCAGAGGCTCGGGGGAAAGACCGCAGCGGACAAGCAGGTGTGGGATGTTAATTACATCCACAGTATAAAAGAGCAAGAAAGGTCTACGATGTCTGACTCAGCGCATTTCTTCCCTTCCTGTCCCGGGTTTCCTGCCAGGAAGCAGTTTTTCCGTTTTCTCGGTGTGTGTTTAACTTTAAGTACAGACGCTGCACCGCTTTCACAAGAACTGCTAGTGGCGATGTTAAGACAAGCACAGGATTAAGGTTTGAGATGTAGCAAGCTGTGATTATGACATGAGGTTTTTGAAAAGTCGACAGACGGATTTGTTCGACGCTGGTGTTTTGTTTACGATATGTGGTCTCGTGACGAGTCGTGACAGACTTTAACTTGGGGAATTATGGCAGGATGAGCCGTCAGCATATAAAATGAGTTATGATACAATATGATCTGATAAAACCCAATAACACAATATGATACAATCGAGCGCTGTAATATGATACAGCCTGTGATAGATACTAAACGATAGGAGCGATAAGGACCACGATTACATAATAGTAATAACAGTCAATCATCTTTATGGTGAGCATGGTATTGTATGATATCAAACATAGTCCAATACTGTATGACACAACAACAACAACAACAACAAAAGGTGAGGTACACTATAATCAATGGGCAAGACAAGGTGACACAATGAGATAAGATGGTGAACACACGTAGATGAGAATGCTGTGTTTATGCGTGAACATAATTAATGAGTAAAGGTACAACACGCGTCATCGCTGTAAAACCCATCCGCCGTGATTACAACGTTTACAGGCGGCGATGGAATTAAAAGCCAGACGCGAGGCATCACCTGTGTGAGACCCCCGCCCCCACACACACACACACTCTCCCACCCACTCTCCCACCCCACTCATGACTCCCACAGGGACTTTCACTTTCCTTCCACACACTCCCAAACTTCCTCTCAGCCCAAACACCCCCTTCACCCTGGACTCCCCTGGCCCCTCTCTCTCTCTCTCTCTCTCTCTCTCTCTCTCTCTCTCTCTCTCTCGCTGTTTTCCCATGGTCGCTTAAGCTCTGCAGACCACCTCACTACACACACACACACACACACACACACACACCCACACACACTCACTCTCTCTCTCTCTTACATTGTCTCAGCTATCGGCCGCTCCATAGCCCCACCATCTGTTGAGCACTCTCCCAGCTGTTGCCCACACTCTCCCCGCTCGGCGAAATAACAGGCCTACGAGCCGGTGACACGCACACAAGGCAGAAATTACACAGCGCCGCGTCTTCTAATTACGGACAGGTTCGCCGTCCAGTCGGGCTGCAGGTACAGAGAGAGTCAGCTGTCGGACCGGGTCGCATGCCGACGACCCTCCGCTCCTCGCTCAGCCTCACAGCTCCGACGCACATGCTGACGGACGGGCCATTTACCTCACGAGGCGCAAGTAGCCGAATGTGTCTGCAGCCTTTCGAGAGTTTAAAGGTGCAGTTGGCAACTTTTTTTTGGATTGATTTCCGCGTGTAGAAGTCGGGATCCGCCTCCTGGGATGGACATGTCCAGAGAGGGGTCTAACGTCCATGAGGTCAAGAGGGAAGACAATCGCAGCCGCAGTACCTGGTTCTCACCAGCAGAGGAGCGATGGTCCACTTATGGTGTTGGAAGGCAATGATGGCAAGGAATTTGCATAATTAAGGGGTGTGGCCTCTTGAGTGACACCTGGGCTGATCTGGCACTCTACCTGTGCTCCGCGTCTTTGCCCATTTTCAGATGAACCAGGAAGTAGGAGGAGTTAGCCATAGGCAGGATGGTGACGAGTGATCACGCGAGTGAACATCACGAGTGGGGGGAAAAAAATCACTGTAACTATTGCCTTTTGTCGACGCCCACTTTTGCCCAGCAACTGGAAACATCAGGGTGCCAACTGCATATAATTCCGCAGCCAGAGGTGGCGCTGACAACAACCCTTTTTAGAAACCCACTCTTTTTCAGCAACCTTGCCTTTTCACATCTCTTTCTCTCTCTTGGCCGATTTGAGCGTGAGCGACTGCAGAGGTTTCAGCCTGAAACAGCCTGAGTTTACAATCTGTTACAGTTCAATGAAATATTCACCTGATGGAACAGACGACGAGCCGTCCAAACCAGCACATGGTGGTTGGATCCAGGCCCTTTCTGTGGGAAACCCTGGAGATTAAATCACAGAGGAGACAGTGATGTGCGAGGAGGATTGTACATACGGCTCCTGGGAGCCGGCCAGCGTCGTCTCAGAGGAATCCAAATCAGCAACAGACTCCCACAGTTTGTCTGCATCAGAACCACAGGCTGGATGTAAAAATGGACGAAGCATCCGTGACTCCACCCATAGGTTTCGACAGAGTGCTTCACTCCTCCTACTTCCTGGATTCATCCATAAATGGGCAAAGAGGCGGAGCACAAGTAGTGTTGGGGGTGGGCCCTTGGTGCTGTCCACAGAATGTCGGCCCAGGTGTCACTCAAGGGGCCACACCCTTAATTATGCCTCGATAGAATCTAAATAAGCCCCGCCCCCAAACAGTTGTCAGGGGAACAAATGGGACAGATTGAGAAACAAAATCGTAGTTTGCACCAGGCTTTAACATGTTGTATTCACCCCCAACCATTTTAACATGGGAGTCTATGGGGATTGACTCACTTTTGGAGGCAGCCCCAAGTGGCCACCCCGTGAACTGCAAGCGCTTCCCTTTCGGCCCCATCTGTCAGCCCTGGAGGTTGCTGCTTGGCTCGCACGCAACAAATTCAACATGAAACAGTTGCCTTAACATCATAACTTAATATATAGGAAAGAAATCAAACGACATGCACACTCGTATGGAAGGACTCGGAGCGTGACCGCATGCCGCTCTAATGGCCTTCATGTTTCTCCGGCAGTGGTTGTCCCAGAACATTGCTCCATTGACGGACCGTCGTGATCCCCTTTCCATTACAACACATCTCAGAGGCCAGATACGTTATAAAAGTGGCGGGGGAGGGTGGGAGGGGAGGGGGTCGGGGTTGCGGGGTGGGGGTGCGGTGGGAAGCCACATGTTTCAGGAAGACGGGGGCTCATCTGGATCTGCCCTTTTTCCTCAAGAGAGACAAGAGAGAGGGAGAGAGAGAGAGAGGTGATGTGCTGCTGCTCCCTGCACCATGGACTGATTAGTTCACATCTGGACCAAAAAGAGAGAATTCATTTCGCTGTAAATCTGTGTGCATACTTGGCTGATGTCATTTCATGGTATAATATAGTGAGAGAGAGAGAGAGAGAGAGACAGAGGGGGAAAAAAGCTTTGTGCAACCTCTCCCGCAGCAAGAAAGGGGGCTCATATCAATAATCCGATCGATGTGGAGCCGAGCGTTTCCCAAATGTTGGGAACGGCCGAGGCCGAGTCGGAGCTTCGCTGCAAAGTCATCGCGTAATTCATTTGTTCTTGATGTTGATTCACGGCCTTGTCAGAGAACAAGCACCTCAAAGATTTTTTCCCCCTTTATTCCAGGGAAGAAAAAAACATCTGGTGGAAGCCTGAAAAGTTGATAGCAAAGCCTAAGAGAGAGAGAGAGAGAGAGAGAGAGAGAGAGAGAGAGAGAGAGAGAGAGAGAGAGAGAGAGAGAGCATCCCATACATGTGCTTCCTGCTTGTGGGCTTTGGTGGAGGGCGAGAGGAGAGTTTGACCAACTACTGCACACACACACACACACACACACACACACAAGCTTCTGTCCTAGGGGTACGGTCCCCACAAAGGTATAAATACAAATAGAAAGACACACACACACATACATTCCCGTGCTTCTACCTTAGTGAGGACACTCATTGACAGAATGCATTGCCTATAGCCCTATTAACCTAACCTGAACCACACACACACACACACACACACACACACACACACACACACCTCAGTCCTCATCCTCACTTTATTAAGCTCAGTGTTTATGGTGGCTGGCAGGCCGCACTTTCCATGTCACCCTGACCTCCCCCCCCCCCCCCCCCCCCCCCCCCCCCCCGACCTGCTCCATGTGTGGGCATCGTGTCCATTCACTGAAGTGAGTGAATAAAAAAATTAAAAAACAACCTATGAGCTCCACCTGGGATCAGAGGCAGGAACTGCCCCATCTCCTCGTCACGTCCCGGCAGCAGATCCTTAAACTGCAAACCATATGGGCCCTGGCTCCGTCCAGGGCCGATCGGAGGGAGTGTGCGGATGTCTGGGGGAGGAGGACGCCGGGCTGCGCGGGGCAGGAGGCCTCGGCAGGCGCCGTCCCAACCAGGCCCTGTTTACTCCGAGTTAATGTCTAAACCTGACTGAGGACGAGGAGGAAGTGGGTTAAGAGGCCATGAGAGGTTACGGGCTGTTTGTTTGGAAAAATGGACAGAGAGAGAGAGAGAGAGAGAGAGAGAGAGAGAGAGAGAGAGAGAGAGAGAGAGAGAGAGAGAGAGAGAGAGAGAGAGAGAGAGAGAGAGCGAGAGAGAGAGAGAGAGAGAGAGAGACGCTTTAAGAGAGAGTGATGTTGCTATCTATCTATCTATCTATCTATCTATCTATCCATCCATCCATCCATCCATCCATCCATCCATCTATCTATCTATCTATCTATCTATCCATCCATGCATCCATCCATCCATCCATCCATCTATCATCATCCATCCACTTGTCTATCTCACTACCTATCTATTCATTCATCCATCCTATTCATCCATCCAACCATCTCACAACCTATCCATCCATCCATCAACAAATTCATCCCTCCATCCATCCACCTATCTAGTGTCTATCTGTCGGTCTGTCCGTCCATCCACTCATACCCCGCCCACAGCGGAGCTACAACGCTGCAGGTGGCGCCACTCTGTTCCCTGGGATCAGAGCTAGCTAAAGACGGCGCCGCAGCCCGGGGCGTTAGCGCAGGCGCGGCGCAGGCGTGGCGCTCTCTGACCACAGAGACAGAGACGACCACAGAGCAGCCATTTTGTTAGCAAGTTCTTCTGAAACAGCAGAAGTTGGGGGCTGCACCTTTAACCAAAACGAGGCAAATATTCGTGGTTCCTTACCGCTGGCGCTCCGACTTGTAAGTGGCTGTGAGTTCATCAAATAAAGTACTGTTCATCTCCATGAAGGCCTTCAGTACGTTATACACCAGCGCCACGATCGCCCTGAGGGGGGGGGGGGGGGGGGGGGGGGGGGGGGGGGGGGGGGGGGGGGGGGGGGAGAGAGAGGGAGAGAGAGAGAGAGAGAGAGAGAGAGAGAGAGAGAGAATGGTTGTTTATAAATGAGTCTGTGGTCTGTTTTTTAATGTCCTAGAATGTGACCAACACAGGAAACTAGCCCTCGACTCTGATGTACTTCCTGCTTTGAACACTAGGTGGAGCGACTGTGATAAAGGATGTTTGACTTGTTGAAACGTTTGATGTTTGGTTCTTGAGCAGGTGGCAAAGATGTTTTCCACGCGTGGGACCAGATATGTGAAGGTACGTCAACACAGGAAGTGTGGACACAGGGGGAGAAGCCCTATATGGGCAGGTGGGAGGAGCTTAGATCCACTCACGGGTTCCAGTGCTCTTTGGAGATCCTGTAGAGGCAGGCGAACATGATGGGCAGGATGACGCTGGAGTTCTCCTCGATCAGACTCATGATGTACTCGTTGTTCCAGTAGTACAGAGCTCGCTCTGCCACCTGCAGCCACACACACACACACACACACACACACACACACACACACACACACACAGGTCAGCTGAAGATCCCGGAGTGCCTGCTCAGATGATCCTCCTTTGAAGATCCAGAGTGGTCTCTGACCTGGAAGTGTGGGCTGGAGACACATCTGGAGATCTGTTTGAAGAGCGGCTCCTGGATCTTCACGAACTGTGTGGGTTCGATGACGTCCAGGATCTCCTCCAGCTCCCCGAGGAACATCACCTGTCACCCAGCACAGCAGGAGACGCGTCAACACACACACACACACACACACACACACACACACACACACGCGCGCGCGGAGGAGAGACGCTCCCACCTCTTTTTGACTGCAGGTTTTTGGCCAGAACTTCAGTAAGCCTCTGATGACCTGAGGAGGAGAGGTCACAGGGTTGGTGTTGGTCGTGTGGTTGACTTCCTGTTTCCACTGTGACTTCACAGGCTTTGATGTTGTAAACTGACGACACATCACGTTGTAAATAGAGAGATGAAGATACTCACTGGTTCTGTTAATGTTGGGTCTTTCTCTAGGAACTGTACAATGCAATACGCCAACTACAGAGGAGACAGATCAAAGCACGGTGTCATCGTCAGGGTCGAGTTCTAATCAGATCCTTCAGTCCCTCGAATTCAATGCAGGAGGGAAACGTTCATTCGAGCAGAGTGGATCAGTCCACGTTCATTCGAGCAGAGTGGATCAGTCCACGTTCATTCGAGCAGAGTGGATCAGTCCACGAGCTCATCCAACATCCTGTCCTTTGCCTCTTTGTCCAGCAGAGGGCGCTCACTGTGAATCTGACCTGTTACACGTCAACAACTCTGAGGTTTCACTGCTTTGAGATGAACATGGACACCAGCAAGTCAGTCTGTTCACACACACACACACACACACACACACAGTTACCTGTGCGTGGAAGAGGGACAGACTCCGGACCGTGTGGAGGGGGATCAACACTTTGACCAGAAACTGTTTATGTTCAGCTTTGAGTGGCAGAGCGAAACCATTGATTATACTGAGGAGAGAAGAGACAAATCAAAGCACACATCAAAGGCTTTCATCTCCAATGTGTTTACTTCCTGTCTGATCAGTTCTTTTCTTTCATTTATGATGAAAACGACTGAGGATCAACGTGTTTGAAGTCAAACATCCCTCTGCGACAGACTATTCCTCACTTCCTGTTCGTATTTGTTCATCTGACGTCACTATCTCTATGAAGAGCGAGGATCAATAAAACTAGATAAACATGGAGGTATAGAAGTTCACAGGGTTGCAGCTTTTACCGTTTTTATTTGATTTATTCGACCAGTTTAAAAATGCAAGAGTGGAAATGTTTGAAATATCCTCTTTACAAGTTGAATAGATTTTTAAAGACTTCATCTTGAACCAACAACTTTAAGAAGCAGAGTTCAGATGCGCTGCTGAGAGCTTCAGCTAACGGAGCAGAATGTCAATGTGAAGTCAGTGTGTGTGTGTGTGTGTGTGTGTGTGTGTGTGTGTGTGGTAGGCCTCCACATACCTCCCCAGGATCTCCAGCAACTCAGCCACCCCGTTGAAGTGCTCCGTCTCATAAACAAAACTGCCGAGCGGACAGAAAGCGAGGAGACAAAACACAGGAGGGGAAGGTTGAAGGAGTGAAACGAGGAGCTGGATGAAGTGAGTCAGGTTTCAAAAGGTCAGACAGATGTGGAAGACTTCTGTCATCACCTCCCTTCACCTGAGGCCTCTACAGAGGAACCTTCATCTCCGGAGCTCCCCTGAGAACCTCTGTCACTGTGCTGCTGCTGTTATTATGGGATGCACAGCAGCTGACACTCACCGTAGAAAAATATTATTGATCTGTTTTCGTATAAAAGCCCTCAGCCCCAGGAATTTGCCGTAGATTCTATGCAAGACTGTCTTCAGGTAGTCTCTCTCCCGAGGATCCTCGCTGTCGAACAACTCCAAGAGCTGAGGACGACAGGAAGTACAAGATGATTCACTTCACCTCCGTCACCTACATCTACAACCAGAAACAGCTTCTTACGACAGGAAAACATCTGGAAGGATTCGAAGATGAAAACTGAAAATGGACTTCAAATAAATAACATTTCAACTCCAGATTCCAACTTTGTTTACATGGAGCTTAAAATCAGGTCATGAGATCACGATGTGTGTTGTACAATAGAAGCTGTAAACAAACACTGCTCTTACGCTCGTCTATCAAACAGGAAGTGGAATTAGCACTAGACCTTTCAAAATAAGAAAGCTTGTATAAATAAGAGCTTGTATTCTGAAACATTCAGAAGACAGTTCAGATATTAATCTTAATATAAGTTTGTTTTCCTTCTTATGGATTTGACTGTGAGGAATAGGGGGTGTGGCATGAGTGTGGGAAAGGGGGCGGAGTCAGAAGCTCTGCTTTCCACCACCCAAACACTAAAAATCCATTTCAACACCGACAGAACTCCGCCACGTTAAGTTTCACTTCCGCCTGTGTGGGCGGAGCTTGTGACTCACCTGTAGGACAAACTTCTGGTCTATGTACTTTTTGGCAATGCTGGGCTGGAATTCCTGACTCTCCAAGAACCGGATGAAGAACTCATATACCAACTGATGAAGAGGAGGAGAAGAGGGAGAAGAGTTGTCTTTACACCTTCTGTCGGTGTATCACTCAACAGGTTGAGACACACACACGCACACGCACACACACACACACACACACACGCACACACACACACAGTGTTTACCTGTAAGTGTGAGAAAAGAAGAAGAAGAAAGATGGAGGAGAGC
>JAFBJT010110157.1:82790-98193 GCA_016785325.1 Chascanopsetta lugubris | reverse complement strand
TGTGTGTGTGTGTGTGTGTGTGTGTGTGTGTGTGTGTGTGTGTGTGTGTGTGTGTGTGTGTGTGTGTGTGTGTGTGTGTGTGCGTGTGCATGATAAAGCTGCCATCATTATCAGCTCTGCAGAAGCTGGTTTATCCTTTGGACTTTTTCTTCTTCTTCTTCTTCTTCTTCTTTGCTCACTATGACATCATCGTGCCCCGGACGTCCATATATGGTCATTTGGTCCAGGCCCGAGAGAAACATGACTATGCCCCTCAGTGCAAAGGGACACGCCTCCATCTCTCTCTCTCTCTCTCTCTCTCTCTCTCTCTCTCTCTCTCTCTCTCTCTCTCTCTCTCTCTCTCTCTCTCTCTCTCTCTCTCCTCGTCAGAGCTCGTTATCCCTCCGTCCTCACGCCCGCCGCTTCACTCGTTAACGTTCAGCTTCCTGCGCCGCGCTCCGCCCGGTGGTGGCCTCGCACTCCTGCAGCTCAGGGAAATGAAGCCCCCCCCCCCCCCCCCCCCCCCCCCCCCCCCCCCCCCCCCCCCCCCCCCCCCCCCCCCAAGTAAACCCCCCCCCCCCCCCCCCGCCGCTCTCTGATGAGCCTCCATTCATAACCTGCCTGAAATTCTGATGCATAACTTTATTACTGCCCTTTATTCTTTAATAAATCCTCACCCGGGGTCGAGGAGGTGAAAGCCACTTGTCCCAAACGATAACTCTCATGAAAACACTTAAAGGTGCAGTGTGTAAGATGTGGCGACATCTGGAGGTGAATCGTATCCGTCGCCTCTTATGTAAATCTACTTTAACGAGCTCATTTCTGCCGAATGGATAAATTCATGAGGCGGCGCTTCAACATGTGTCTGATTAGAGTTGTGGGTGTCAGCCCCCCTGCAGGCTGTGTGTGGTACTGCGGCCGTGCAGCAGCAGAGTCCTCTGGGTGAGGTGTCAGCGCTTCCGTCAGAGCTGCTGAGAGAAGAGAGTGCTGAGGAACACGGCTCCTCTTTCACATGTTCAGCCTCAGGAGACGCTGCTGAAGGTCAGGGGTGTGTGTGTGTGTGTGTGTGTGTGTGTGTGTGTGTGTGTGTGTGTGTTTACTGTGCATTTACTGTGTGTGCTTTATGTTTGACATTTGTTATTACTGGAGCTTTTCGCTGCAGGGCTCTTGTAGAGTGAGGTGCTACAGGAATCTGTGATTACCTCCTTCTCCATTTGTGCGTGTGTGTGTGTGTGTGTGTGTGTGTGTGTGTGTGTGTGTGTTCAATATATATTATATTTCTTTAAAGGTGCAGTGTGAGCGGCCATGTTGTTACAGTCGTAAAAGTGGACAAACGGACTGAAGTGGACCACAGGTTCTGCTCATGAGGGCGAGCGGATGATACAACATGACACTTCACCTCTAGAGGTCACCACATCTCACACACTGCACCTTTAACTACATTCTAAAACACTGGATTATTGATCACTTCTGCCAGACGCTGTCAATCTTTCATTAAGGTCTGACGGACGGGCAGGAAGAAATCAATGCTCTGAGGTAAAGGAGGAAGGCGTCGGCTGCAGATGTAAACGAGCGCGTTGCTTCCTCCCTCAGTCCGACGGACGACCCGACCCGCGACTCTGCAGCTACATGTCAATCACGCCATCGACCCGTTTGTGTTTTCACCCGCCCGGAGGCGTCGGCGCCGTGAAATCCTCCTCCTCCTCCTCCTCCTCCTCCTCCTCCTCCTCCTCCTCCTCCTCCTCCTCTCGGCGTCAGACGTGTCCTCAGCCTCGCTGCCGACTGAAGGATGAGCCGGGATGATTAGAGAGAGAGAGGGCGAGAGAGAGAGAGAGAGAAGTGGATGGAGGCCTCAGCAGCGTTTCTCTCATTCCTCTCTGACGGTGTCGGGTTCACCTGGTTCAACCCAAACAGGTGATGAACACCTTTCACAGGAAGTCCAGGATTAGAGAGTCCAAACTTCCTGTCGTCAAAACCTGTTCACTCTCAAAATTGCACAACAACCAATTAGCAAAATGTAGGTCAAACTCTTCCTTTTTAATTGGTTTTACGAATATTTTTCAGGAATGTACATAATTAATATTTACATCTGGATCAGGCCTCTCAAATCCCGCACACTGGTCCTTTAATGCTCCACACTAGATATGTGTCGATGTAAACTCACAGTTCTCGAATGCTTAGATTTGATTATGTGAGAGTTTGAGTTTGAATAAGTCGGCGTTGAGAGTTTACAGACGCTGAAGTCGACAGTTCATCAGAAGGATTTTCCCTCAGGGAGGTTGAGTCATGGTTTCCTCGCGCTCGCCGCCGCTTCCCTGCGCCTGTCTGACAACTTAGTTTACCACACACATCAGAGCGTGTGTGTGTGTGTGTGTGTGTGTGTGTGTGTGTGCGCGTGTCTCATTTGGGTTTGCCCATAATTAACGTGTCACGGCGCCGCTCAGGACTCCGAGGTGTCGGCGGCGGCGCTGACAAGGTGACATGAAGCAGTTTGAAAAGGCTCGGCGCCGGCGCCTCGTTGCTCCGCCCCTTCCTCCGCTGCCGCACCAGCCTCCGAGTCAGGCTCTGACAAAACGGCTGCGCTTGTGTCTCCTAGCAACGTGTCTCCGCCGCCCCCCTCCACCCCCCCGGCTGCGCTTCCCACTGACTGATAGACACATGAAAGTGTTGGCTCACAGCGTCGCCGGGAGTGCGGGGGACGTGTGGAGGTTCAGGTTGAGCGGCAGACGTAGCGTGTGATGAATGTGTAATCCGCCTTTTTATTTTCATTTTACTTAAAAAACCTGCTGAGCTTCTCAGAAACTCACGCTGAGTGTTTTTTAAAGGCCCAGATACACAGGCCCCGCCCACAGACACAGGCCCCGCCCACAGACACAGGCCCCGCCCCCCCGCTGTGTGAATGATGGCGCCACCTCCTGCCGACTCCTCTGAGGTGGAAGTCAGAGTGAGTGAGCTTAGAATGTCCTTTGATGTTCGCACACAACTACAAAGACTGTTGACACTCTCTGAAGCCCCTAGTGGCCACGCGCAAAACTGCATGTTTGAACCATAACATATTTCCCCGGTTACACTGAGTTTCTATGGTCGATAGTTCTAGTTTCTTTTACTTAGTTTTATTGGGAGTTTTTCAACATACAATTCCATGGGTGTAGAATTATAACCTTTCATATGAATAGACATTTAAAGGATAACAGTCAATAACAGTCCTAAGTCAATAACAGTCATTTTACAGCAAATGAATGAAAAAATAAAGGAATATTATAAATAAGAAAATCAGTAAGTAAAAACAAAAAGAAGTGTCGTCTTCATTTGTAATCAAAGCCTTTTCACCGTCTCATAATTACATAACGCCCGTAAAGTGTTTACCATCCTTGGCGATGGAAACATTAATGTCTCTTAAAGTCCCACTTTGCTCAATTTGGGCTGGATGAGTCTGAGCGGCGCCTGGAGGCCGCGTTGGGTTGATCGGCGCTCGGTTGCGCAGCGAGAGGTCGGACAGAAGTGAGACCTGTTCAGACATTTACAGACGAGACAAACCTCAACTCAGCAGCTGCGCTTTCGCCCAAATCCTCCTCATTTACATGTTGGATGAAGCGGCAGCGTCGTCGTCGCGGCAGATTAGCGTGATTAATGGTGTCGGTGTCGTTTGAAGTCGAAGCCAAGCCTCCGCCGCCGCAGCAGCAGCCGCCGCAGCAGCAGCAGCAGCAGCAGCAGCAGCAGCAGCAGCAGCAGCAGCAGCAGCAGCAGCAACTCGCCGTTATCTCAGACCTCCTGGATCTGGATGTGGATCAGTAGATGTGGATCAGTAGATGTGGATCAGTAGATGTGGATCAGGCCTCCGGCTGCTCACATCACAGCGCTCACCTCTTTCATGTGAGGGGGGGGGGGCAGGGGGGGGGGGGGGGGGGGGGGGGGGCGCCGCCACGTGTTGAGAGGTTTGATTGGACTCTCCGTGACCTCGCCGGCGCCCGATGGGATCGATGTGCCGACGCCCTGTTACTCACAGCTCAACAACCAAGATACACATCTTCCCGATGCCTCAAGGCCACGCCCCTTAATTATGCACAATTTCAAACCTGGATCGAATAAAGATAAGCCCCGCCCCCGCACAGTTGTCACGGGGAAACATGTGACCGACTGAGACCAAAACCAAAGTTTGTACCGGACTTTAAACATGTTTTATTCTCCGCTGAAGTTTTAACATGGGAGTCTATGGGGTTTGACTCACGCCCTCTAGTGGCAGCAGAGTGTAACTGCTGTTTGTGGAGTGGCGTCTCTGCTGCTTCTGTTTGTCCATTTCCCTCCTTTTATTTCATCCGTCAAATCATCTGCTTCCGATAACACGGCGCGCGCACACACACACACACACACACACACACACACACACACAGAAACATCACTAATCCTAATTATTGCTTTTGAAAACCCAATGAATTCTGGGAAAGTTCCTGTGTCTCCATGCTGTTGTTGTTGTTGTCGACATGTTTCTCTTGTTACGTCTCAAACATTAGTTTTACTACACATGAGAGCACACACACACACACACACACACACACACACACACACACACACACACACACACTGTAACACACAGTATATTTGCAGTGTAAAGCCCATAATAGTCTGTCAAGGACACGCTGCTCTTCGTCCTTCCTGTCTGAGCAGTTAACACATGTATGAAAAATGTGCTACAGATTAATTTAATGAAGACACACACACACACACACACACACACACACACACACACACACACACACACACACACACACACACACACACACACACACACACCTGCCATCTCTCCTCTCCGTTAAGTTGTTCAATCACGTGTTGACTTCCCTCCAAAGTTTTAACGAGTCTTGAAATTGATTGATTCAGCGTCGTCATGGAAACACATTTAATTTGGCTCCTTCATGTGTGTTTCTGTCAAAGTCCCGTGTTTGAGATGAATCGCGCTCAGGATTAGAGGATTAGACTTTATTTCATATTTCAGCTTCACCTCCTCTGTCTCTGTGTGTGTGTGTGTGTGTGTGTGAGTGTGTGTGTGTGTGTACACACACTTCTGGCAGTGGTGGTTATTTTTAACTTTTGTCTGCCAGGACGACAGCGCCTTCCCCTCGGCTCATTGTGTGTGCAGGCCCGGAGGGTGTGTGTGTGCGCCTGTGTGTGTGTGTGTGTGTGTGTGTGTGTGTGTGTGTGGGACAGTCCCAGTGGAGCACATGTGATGTGGGGGGGTGGCGGAGGCCGCTGCTCGGTCAGTCCGTATCATGACTAAATCATCCGTCCTTCCCGGCTCGGTTGATGACATCATCGCTGTGACTCACTCTCTCACCAACACACAGCGCTCACCTGTTATTGATGTGTTTGTTCTCAGTCAGTGACGAGTGTCGGACTGTTTGTTCCCGGAGCAGAAAAGTGGGTCACGCACACGGAGCCGTCCAAAAACAGCGAAAGCCCGGCTGCCCTGGTTAAAGCCGGGCTGAACCCATAAATCATGCGCTGCATTTAAAGCTGCGCTCGCTGCTGCTGCTGCTGCTGCTGCTGCTGCTGCTGTTGTTGTTGTTGTTGTTGTTGTTGTTCCATGACCTCAGAGTGTTGACTTTGTTTTTTATTTCACATGAATTCAGAGAAAAAGGGAGAAAATACACATTGAAACCTCCGAGTCAACGTTCAGATGTTTCCATGTTTTCAGATGAAAAAGACAAAAGATGATCATCGTAGTTTATAGGAATTCAATTAGAGACTATTCTGATAATCAAGCATCACATTAGCATATTTATAATATTGTATGAGATGTTTCCCGGTGTTTTTGGTTTGACATGAGACTGAAACCTGGTTTCCATGATTCACTCGTTTTTGAAACTGTCCTGGTTTTTCACATCTCTCTCTGTGATCTGATGATTATTCCATTATCGTCTGTGTCCATCTCCACTTCCTGACATCTTTACTTTTTCTGACTCATTTTTCAAACATTTCCTGACATTTTCTGTCATTTTCATAAAACGAAAAAAAAAAAAAAACCCCGTTGAGTGGATAATGAAACTAAACGTCAGGTCCTCGGTCCTGAATGTTACATGAGACTCTTTCAGTCGTCAAACTGACGAGCGGCACTTTCTATGCTAATGATTGGTTTTTAGTGCTTCGGGTCTGAAAAGTCTCGTTGTCAGAGGCTTGAACGTGCAGAGGATTCTGTCAACATGTCGGCGCTGCTGCTGCGCTCAAAGAAGTCAAATCTGCTGTTCGACGCTGAAGGTCACGGCGACTGTTTCCTCACTCACCTGGTTTCTGACTTTTAAAGACGTGGTGAGAAAATAAATCTCAGATATTAGCGTCTCTTTGCTATGAAGTGGAAACATCTGCTACAATTTCACATTCTTGAATCAAAAATGATCGTTTTGCTAAATGTTCCGGCCTAAATTTGCCGATTTGTTTGGTTAAAGGTGCTTTGTGTGTAATTAAGTGAGTATTTTAAAGTGTTTCAGATATTTTTATTTCGGAAAAGAGTGAGGCTCAAAATGGAAAATAAGAAGTTGCACCTGGAGAAAATGGGTCTGAAATGTGAAATGGAGAAGGAAAAGCTTTTCACTCAGAGGAGAAGAGAGAGAGAGAGAGCGAGAGAGAGAGAGAGAGAGAGAGAGCGAGAGAGAGCGAGAGAGAGAGAGAGAGAGAGCGAGCGGGTGACCGGGTGTATGGGAATATTGAGCCACAAAGCGTTTATGTCAGATCAAAGCTAATCTCTTATCTTTGGGAAAAGGATTCAGTAAAACTCTTATCTTTGGGAAAAGGATTCAGTAAAACTCTTGCCCCCTGAAGGGCAGGTCTCCTCTTCTGCCCCCCCCCCCCCTCCTCAACCCCCCGGGACCTCTCATTTATTTATTTATTCTTACACGTTTTCCCCTTGACTTCGTCTCTGCGGAGAAATCTAGGTCAAGCTGGGTCAGCGAGGAGAAGTGGAGGTTGTGGCCTCCGGAGCCAGAGGAGTGTTTTGGGCCCCTGAGGGAGGCTCCTGGAGATTCTGCAGCTCGGGCGGAGGTGAAGTGGAGGATGCAGGGAGATGGACGAGACTGTGGAGTTCAGGGGTTTAAGGAGGATCCACTGAAGTTCGGCCGAGGCTTTTTAAAGGTGCAGTGCAAACGCCTTCCCTGTAAGACGGGGTTTTGGTCTCCGGGTGAGACTGAGCCCAACAGAGCCTCAGATTTTCAGATGCGCCCTTTAAAGATGAGGTCTTTGATGGTTCTTTGAAGAGAAGCATCAAAAGAAGTGGAGGTCAGACCTTTAACCTCATGTATGCTTTGAGTCTGTGGAAACACCTCGGGACAGAGATGAAGGACGAAGCCTTGGACGAGCTTGTCGGCTGTCGAAGACGCTGAAGGAGAAGTCGATAACATTGAGGTATTTACCAACATCAGCGCTCAAATGTAGGATTTTTCTTTCCAGGTTGTTGTGAAAGTTGTTTTCAGTCCAACTGAATTTTGAAAGAGTTTCTAGCTTCGTCTTTACTCCGAGAATGAAAAGAAGGAAAGTTGCAGGAGCATGGGATTTTGAATCCTGAAGGAAGTGATTCTGTTGAGGGAAACCTGGAGGAGATTATGGGTCAGACCTTTAGTGAGCTGCTGGGATCGTGGATCTCATCTGGTCTGGAAAGTCCAGAGACCTGAAGGAGCTAAATCAGGCAGAGATGGACTCGGTGGTCTCAGGTCTTTTTTCGGAGAAGAAAGTTCCAGGCTGGAACAAATTCTTGTTTTGATCAACTTTTGGTCTCGTTCAGGGTCAGATGTGATCGTCCTCTCTGGTCCAAGTGGTTCTTGAAAGTTGGTGGAAGTTCTTGACGTCTTGGGTGAGTTTGTGTCTTCAGTCCGAAGGGTCTTGAACTCCTTCGTGACTCCTCCCACAGGATTTGTTCCATTAAAGAGAACCTGAAGCAAATCATAGGCCTGACCTGGACCAGACTGGTAGGATCCTGGATTCCCTCTGGTCTGGGAAGACCTGGCACCTGGAAGAACCAACGGAAGCACAGATAGACGTGGTCCTCGAAGGTCGTCTTTGGTAAGCAAGTCCCAGGGCTTGGAAACTGAAGCATCGTGGATCTCATCTGGTCTGGTGGCTGAAGAATAGAATCACTGAGGATTGGACGTGGACGTCCAGACCAGCTTGACGGACCGATCACTGACAGGTCCACAAAGTCCAGACGTTGAGTCAACTCCTGGTCTCTGCAGGTCTTTCCCGTCGCTCGGGCTCAAACCCGTCGCTCCACACCAAGGCAACAAAAAGTGCCGGAGACGGAAGAACCCGCTCGGAGCGCGTGGGGTGTGAACAGGCTGTAATCTGTCTCCGCCCCCGCAGGGCGCCGCCGGCCCTTTAATTCACCGCGATCTTGTTCCTGATAAGAGACTCGAGATGTTGCGGCGCTGCAGGGAAACCTGCGCTCGCTCCCGTCGCCTCCTCCCCTTCCATCTGTCTCACCTTTCACTCCAGCTGTCTGCCCACGGTCGCTGCCGCAGGGAGACGCTGGATCAACGAGGAGGTGGCAGGCGAGACGAGGCCGAGAGGAAGAGGAAGAGGAGGAGGAAGCAGCCGCCCTCAGCAGTTTTCACTCTTTGGGGCGAAAAGATAAAAATACAAAGTGGCCGGGGAACTGTTTGGTATTCATTGTTTCCTCGCTGCCATTTTGACAGGGTTTAATCATCTGTGAAGGCAAAACTATCACAGCCACCGCACGGATTAACACGCTCCACGCCGTTATTCAAGAAGACGAGGAGGAGGAAGAGGAAGAGGAGGAGGAAGAGGAGGAGGAGGAGGAAGAGGAGGAGGAGGAGGAGGAATAATAATCGGAGGCCTGAAGGAATCGGTTAAAAGAATGAGTGGTATTTAACTCAGAAAGCCAGACGCCGGCTCTGGTGAAGAGCGAAGCTGCCGTCTGATCTGAACAACATGTGCCGCACATAATAATGAGGGCTCATCTCCCATGATGCATTGTGGCGGTTTGACCTCTGCCTCCTCCCGCGCCGAGAGTGAGCCTCCTGCTGTGAGAGCACTTTGCTGCCGACTGATTCCTCTAAACAGCAACACGACTGTTTAAAGGAGCGGCGCCAGAAACCTGCTCCACCTGCAGTCGATGACCGTCGTCACGCGGGAGTCTTTGCCTCGAGTGGCCACTCTGTGAACTGCAAGTGTTCCCACTCCTGTACCGGCCTCATCTGGAGGTTTCTGCTTCGACTCCGGAGCAGAACTTTCTCCGTGGATGAAGCTTCTTTGCTCTCTGACTGAATCGTCCTCATGAAGCGATTTCACACGATAATCACAGGAGTTTTCTCACGTTCCTCAGCCGGAGCGACTCTGCGCTTTGACGTTTGGTGTAAAAGAGAAGTGTTCGTCACGTTTTAACACCTGGTTTTCAGAAAACTCAGCCTTGAGATGCAAGTAGAACAAAGAGACGTTAATTCAAGAGGAGGTGCAGTTCGTTTCAAATGGATTATCGCTTCGAGGGAAAATGAATCTGTCGTGTTACGAAGGATAAAAACTCTGTTTTTTTGGCAAATAAAGTCCTTAAAGGAAAAGCTGGCGAGGAGAGAATCTGTCACAGATGAGTGAGAGAATATGAAGGAGAGTCCAGAGAGATGACGACCGTTCCCCTCGGATTAACGGCATTTAACGGACACTGGTCCAGAAGGATTAGTGTCGGAACTCCCAGGAATTAATGTTGGAAGTTGTTCGGAGGTCGCCCACTTTTTCTAATTTAATCCATTAAACTTGCTGCGCGTGACGACACAGTTAAAGTCTCCGTGTCGGCTAATGTGTTGTTGTCTCTTGTGTTGCAGATGGACGCGCTAACATGCTAACGCCACAGGACGCGGAATTCCCGGATGCTGCTGAAATTCCAAACATCGGAATCCGCCGTTCTTCCCCCGGAGTCGCGGCCCCTCTCCTCTAGACCTGTGTTTGTTTCGACTGAAATCCAAAATGGCGGCGAAGCACAAGGAGGCGGCGTCTTACTTCGAGCGGATGGAGACGCTCTCCCAGGATTCCATCCTGGAATGTCAGATCTGTTTTAACTACTACAGCCCGCGGCGGCGGCCCAAGCTGCTGGACTGCCGCCACACCTGCTGCTCGGTGTGTCTGAGCCAGATGCGCAGCAGCCAGAAGGAGATCCGCTGCCCGTGGTGCCGCGGCGTCACCAAGCTGCCGCCGGGCCTGTCCGTCTCCCAGCTGCCCGACGACCCGGACATCATCACCGTCATCGCCATCCCCCACGCCTCCGAGCACACGCCCGTCTTCATCCGCCTCCCGAGCAACGGCTGCTACATGATGCCGCTGCCCGTCGCCAAGGAGCGGGCGCTGGGGCTGCCGGGCGAGCTGGGCTGCCGCTTCCTGCCCGGCGGCCAACAGAAGGGCGTGGCCGTGGTCACCGTGCCCGAGCAGCAGCCTCTGGGCCTGGCCATGGGGCTGGACGGCGTAGGGGTGGGGCTGGACGAGGGCGACGGCGAGAGGAGGGTCGCCGGCCCGGTGGGGGGGGCCGGGAAGGGGTCCACGTGGTCGGGCGTGTGCACGGTGATCCTGGTGGCGTGCGTGCTGCTCTTCCTCCTCGGCATCGTCCTGCACAACATGTCCTGCATCTCCAAACGCTTCACGGTCATCTCCTGCGGGTGAGGGGGCGGGGCTCTACGGTGGTCCGGGCAGCCTCCAGCCCCGCCCCCACCCCCACCCCCACACCCCCCCACACCTTTTCAACCCATCCCGGATTCCCTAAACTTGCCATGTGTCTCCTCAGGGCAGGAGAGTGGAATAACCTCACCCCACCAGGTGAGGAGAACGAGGACAAGATGGAGAAACGGTTCCTTTTTTCGAACGGAAAATACACAAACAAACCTTTCCCTGTCCGTCAGGATGGACTTCAAACGTGGTCATGGATTAGTTTCCCGCCGGCGGACGCTCCTGGCGGACTCCCAGAGGACGATGGCGTGTTTAGTTCTCGCTGTGTAGACGTTGGTACATCAGTCGTCGTCGTGTTGCGTAGCTGAGCGCAGGATCGGAGGCGGAGCCACAGCTCAGAGTCCGTTCTCCGTCTTCCTGATGCCGCAGGATCCACGTCGAGGTCGAGCGGAATCATCTGGAAATAACATGACTCGGCATTTTTTTATTTCCTGTTTGTTCCATAAAGAAAAGTCTCCACGATGATTCCAAAACAAAGAAATACCACACGTGGACGTTTCCAGATTGAATCAAAGCCAGGGCTCCTCTGAAGTTCGTTTTGAAGGGACGATATTTGTCGTTTATCTTTCTGTTAACTTTGAAGTGATGGTTGAAATGAGAAAATGTAGAATATTAGAAGCACTGCTGTCGTTTCTCTGGTCTCTAGAAACATGGATGTTGAAATTAGAATCACGGTTAAATCAATGTAATCTGATTGGCTGTTTGCACAGTAACATGCAATTTGAGAAATTGAGTGATAACCATCTTTTACATCCGCTTTATGAAACGATCTTTATTTGCCAAAATACCGAGGTTTGCTAACCGCCAGGAACAAATAACTAAGGCTGTCTAATTAAGAAATGGTTGAAAAAGTTCTTTTATATTTTTGTAAAATGTCCATCTGTCATGTAGAAATGGGATTAGCTTAGCTTAGCATAAGCTGGAAGCTTGGGGTAATGCTAGCTCGCCTCAGTCTCTTTAAAAACCCACCACAGAATCAAGTCCAAACAAATGAAAGAAATACGCGCGGGAAAATAATTAAATTAAGCTAGCTAGGTTCAAATTTTAGTTTGCCATTTTATTTGGGATTTCATGCTAAATGCTACATGCTATCATAGCACAAACCTTTCTATCTGATGATTCGGACAAAGTTAGCAAACAAGATGGAGGATTTTTGTTATTTAAACACAGTGTTTTAAGAGTGGCGTTCAAAATGCTAACTCTGCTACTTTGTTTACTTGTCACATAAAAAGTCATATTTCGGTGTATAAAGAGAGGGTGTGTAGCTGTTTCCATTAGCCTCCTGTTTCTATGCTAAGCTAAGCTAAGCTAATAGCCGCCTGGGTTTAGCTCCCTGCCAAATAGTTGTTCTTCCTCGCGTCTGATCGACCAAACTGTGGAAAAACAACCCTAAAGAGAAACAAAGCAAAGTTCACCATCATAGAAAAACATTCCCGCTGACTCCGCGGCTCCGTGTTTCTCACGCCTCCTGTTCCGTCGCGCTTTGACCCGACGACCTCGTTCAGCGCGAGCGTCCGTCAGCAGCCCACGTTATCGACCCCTCGTCAGAAAAGCCGCTTCATTAATAAAGCGCTGGGCTCACGGGTTCGATGCCGTGTTAGCGTGTGTGTGTGTGTGAGCAGTGGGTCGGCGGCGGGTCAGGAGTGGGCGGGGCCTGCAGGGCCGCAGCCATATTGATTCCTCCGTTCCTGAACCTGTTTAATATGCGCGGAGATGGACCTTTCTTCTTCTTTGTTTTTGATCACTTTTATACGCGGAGGTAAACAAACAGGATTGTTTACGTTGCGGTGGCGGAGTGTACAGCACACACACACACACACATACACACACACACATTAACAGGGTCAACTCTTTTTGTACAGCAGCCTCGTGGTTGTGTAAAGAACGATTGTAACGTTGTGTTTTTTATATTTTAGTCGACATGTTTCCTCTCTGATGTCAGGATCAGGAAGTTCACTTCCTGTCACATGACCTGAGCGACGCAACATGACGACAGAACGTTACATTCAGTGTTTGAACTTATTATGTTTTATAGAAATACATTTTCTCTTCCTTTTTCATTCATTCTAAAAATGAATGACAGATTCAGGCTTTCACCCACTGGCTTTGATCTTGCCCCATCGCCTTTGATCTCACTTCAATGAAACATCAAAAAGCGCTTTCGCTCGATTTTTTCTTACGATTTTTTAAACGCTCACGTGTTTGTCTCATAGTTTCAGCTCATGTGGGCTGCGTCTGCAAATTCTGGATCCTGATTGGCTCATACAAAGTCTGACATTATGTAGTAGCCCCAGGCCTCCACTGGGGGGCTTCACTGAATTGAGTGGTGCAGAGATTTCAAACGCAGCCTTTGTTTTGGTTCTAATTCCAAAGCCAACAGAACCAGACTTTCACCAAACCAACGGAATCATCTTCGGTTTGTTTCCGTCAGAGAGAAGTTTTGATGGAATTCAAAGAATGCGTATTCATGTTGTTTTTCGCAGCTGAAGTTTCCCGCTCGCTGCCGCAGCTCTGGATGTTTTTCACCTCCTCAGTGAAGTTCAGCCGCCTCATGTGGGACCCGTTGCCGCGGCGGCTGTTGCTATGAGACAGACTCAGAGCCTCTTTTGAAGTCGGCCGATCCGAAGCTGAAAGTTAGAATATTTTTAGCTCGCAGCTTTTGGCGCCGCCAGCTCCGAAAAAACCTGATTCCTCAGCAACTGAGGTCGGAATGTTTTTTTTAATGTTTTTTATTATTTAATTCTCTTTTTTTCCCCAGTCGAGTTTCACCTCAGATAACTCTGAGATAAAGGAAACCCTTTCAAAATAAAAGATTGATGAGACGTTTTAGATCTGGCCTCTGGTGCAGCGTCATGTCAGGTTCTCCAGCTCAGCTTTAAAAATAATTATCTTTATTATTTCTTGATTATTGTTGATGGTTAATGTTTTATAGTTCAATAAGAAAAGCCATTTAAAAGTTTTTAGGTTCTCAGGTCTGGTAGAATTTATAAACCATTATATGCCATTGTTTCAGCCAGTCACACATAATAATTATATGAATAATAATAATTATTATTATATGAATAATTATAATTATAATGAATAGATAATGAATACAAATCAGAGTAATAATAATACAATAAAAAATTAGAGAAAGTGCCAATAAAGGATTTATTGAAAAGCCATTTGTTACAAACCCCTTATGAAAAAAGTGTAAACAAACACAAACTTTAATGTGAAACAAATAAATCAATGCACAGTATTTATTTATAATTTGATTTAGTCTCAGATTATTATTTATTCTCAGCCTCTTTAAAGCGCAAAAAATATGGAAGTTGTCGATAAATTCAATAAAAATCACTTAAAATCTGCACTTTACTTTGTTAAACTCGTTCTATTATTGATGTGATTTCACATTTGTTTATAGTTTATAGAATAGTTTATCGTTAATTATAATTTATTTTATTCAAATTAGACAGAGTGAGATGATTAAAGGGCCAGTTCACCAAAAAACAAACCTTTATATTTATTTTTATTTTGTTTTGATTCTATTTTATTTGACATATTTGTCAGATGTTTTAAAAAATAGATTCTTCACATTAGACGCCACAAACTAAACTAAACTAAAACCTCTTCTTTTGAATTCAAACATTCAAAAGATTCAAAATGATCTAAAATGGAGAAAATGAGTGAACTCGCCCTTTATGTCACTCATTTGATCAAAGCCCTCTGAACCAACACACAACCTTAGTTTATTTATTACCATAGATAAATATAAATAACTGGAACAAACTCCCACCACAAGTCTTTTATTTTGAAGAGGCCGATCTGAATAAGACATTTTATATGATGCAATAAAAAATGGGGCTAACACATTTTATTGTTTGATCTCTTTGATACAGTTTGTACATTTGAACATTATCTGAAGGTCAATGAAGTTTTTTTTTACACTTTGGTGTAAAATTAAAATCAGAAGTTTGATTTTTGATTGATCTCTTTTGAGTTTCGACATCTGACTGTAAAACGTCCCGTTCTGACTTTGCTTTTCACAAACTTCCCTGTGCCACGTCTGACAAGATGAGGGATGATCGGAGGAGGAGGAGGAGGAGGAGGAGGATGAAGATGAGGAGGAGGAGGAGGAGGAGGAGGAGGTTTGTTGTTTGTGTGCCCGTGTGTCTGTACCGTGTCCAGTTCCTGTGGTAGTTTCCTGCTCGTCACCTCGCGAGCTGCAGCTGTTTCTGGTGAAATATTAAAGAAAACTCTTCTGGATCTGAAGCTCCCAGACTCCACTCGTCTTTATTTAACAATCGATCGATCGATCGATAAGATCTGAAGATGATGTCATCGCTCACCACAGTCCCCTGTCGATGTTGTTTGTTTGTTTGTTTGTTTGTTTGTTTACCCTCTGGATTTCTCCTCTGCGATGTCAGTGAGGTAATGAACTCCCTCCAGGGACCAATGAGAGGAGGCGGAGCTCCGCCCATCACCCGCCTCCCAATGATCACTGCTTTACTTTAATGATCACACTCAACTTCTGAGAGTGGATCAATGATCTGCAGAGGAGCAGAAACTAAAGCTTTATGTAACTGTGTGTGTGTGTATGTGTGTGTGTGTGTGTGTGTGTGTGTGCAGCCTCCAGCTCCACAGACTCTGCTCACATCTCGTCACGCAGCCAGTCACCTGTCACACATCCTGTGTTCCATCAATCACATCAACACACTCACACACACACATA
>JAFBJT010110157.1:54968-71193 GCA_016785325.1 Chascanopsetta lugubris | reverse complement strand
AGGTCCAATCTGGCCCTTGAGACGACTTAGAAAAGTGTCCAATGTATGGAAAAGACATGAACTCCAATATTTCAATAAATGTAACTGCTATTTCAAATTTGTGAACATTATTGGTGCTTTTTTGCACCAAAACAAAGGGAAACTATTTTCCATCTGGAAAAACACATTTTCACACTTGAAGGTTTGTAAACTTAAGTTTACAATACTAGAAACAACCTATGATTATGGAAATTGCACAATGTTGCCTTGTGGCAACATGAACCAGTATGGAATCACCATGGCTGCATGAAATGTTGGTATATTTAGGCATGTATAATATTCAATAGCATACCATTCATCATGCTTTTGTTTTGATTTAAGAGATTACAATATACATATAATTACAAATATAAGTACAAGATACATTTGTTGTTGGTTGCAGGAGGGTAAAGTTCAGGATATTGCGATGCTCCTGGCCTCATACTATGGCCTCCTGTTGTAGGCCATAGTCTACTATTACAGTGAACTTTGCCTCTTGTTTTCAACAGTTTACACTTATTTCCTTCCATTTACAGAATGAATTTAGTCTCAAACGATGCCCGTTTAAAGGCGAAGAAGGTAGAAATCACACTTTCCAGTTGAGCGTAGCGAAGCTGAATTGGACCAAAGAAGTGATGAGGACGAGAACTGCAAGAAAACTTGCCCGGAGATTAGATGAGATTCTGATGAGAGCGAGAATCAGGATGAGGATGAGAGCAGTGAGGGTGAAAGTACACAGACGATATCTCAGTACAGTCTGAATCATCATGTACTGTAAAATGCAATTAAAGCTGCTTTAAGGGATTCCATAAGCACAGGGCGGCAACTCCACAAAATGAAGGCAACGCAAGTCAGGAAACATGCATATAGAATGAAATGGTGATGATCAAACACTGGAATTTGACACTTTGTTATGACCTTTTTCGTGAGAAGTTTGTGTAAAGTTTGAAGAATTACCCTGAGACCAGAGGTGTCAGACTCATTTGAGTTCAGGGGCCACATACAGCCCACTTGTGATAGCGAGTGGATTAGTAAAATCACAGCATAATGACCTATAAACAATGACAACTCCAAATATTGACCTTTGTTTTGGTGCAAAAGGGAACAAGTGCATTTGGGAATGTAACGAAAATACATGCATCCACATTTAAACTGATTAAAAAATGGAAATGTCTCTTCTTGATTAAACCGACTTGCAAAATCATCCATCCGTCATTGTGGTTGGTACAAGTAACCTGCTGCTTTGGTGCTATAAGGTTTAAAGATCGGGGATTATTTAATCCAGGATAATACAGTTCTCTGCAAAGGTTTCAGGTTTCAGGCGTGAAACAAAGCTGATGAATTCTTCATAAATCAAAAATGCTAAAGGTGCAGTGTGTAAGATTTGGTGACATCTAG
This sequence comes from Chascanopsetta lugubris, assembly GCA_016785325.1. Taxonomy (NCBI): domain Eukaryota; kingdom Metazoa; phylum Chordata; class Actinopteri; order Pleuronectiformes; family Bothidae; genus Chascanopsetta; species Chascanopsetta lugubris. The sequence continues at coordinate 69,777 of JAFBJT010110157.1, read as the reverse complement.
AGGTGTAGTTACATGTTGCATCCATCACCTCACCCTCACCCTTCTGAGCATGTAGGAGAACCTGTGGTCGACTTCAGTTGTCATTAAAACTCAAAAGATGTTTAGTACGTCCACTCTGGGCTACTGTAAAAAACATGGCAGCCCCCGTGGAGAGGACATCCTCCACATGTAAATATTCATTAATGGGCTTATTTAAGGTTAATGGTAAAAAAAAAAAAAATTGACATTTAGTCGAGTATAAATGTATGAAAATGTCCGTATCCATGTGTTTTGTAATATTTTTTTAGATGTGACCAAAATGATCGAAATCGTACACACTGCAACTTTAAGTTGTTTGTCTGACGTGAGGCGTGAAAATCTATGGAGTCATAATGGGGCCTGGTAAACAACAAGTTTGTCATTTGAGGTGAGGTGTGTCTCGTTGTGTTCTAACAGGAGCTCGTCGAGCCTCGATCAAAGCGGCCTTCCCCGTCCGGGCCTCGGGGTTCGACTGTATTCTCAGTGAAACAAAAACAAGCGTCGCGACCTCACGTGTCCCCGCCTCGCTCTTCCCGTCGCGGAGCCTGGCGTGAAAACACGGGGCTGCGCACCTGCGTGAGCCGCGTCGGTCGGCCGCCGCCAACATGGCCGCACGTGTTCGGCGCTTCGACCTGCTCGCTCAGCAGAATCCCCCCCCCCCGCCCCCCTCATTAATCTTCAGCGCCGCCGGGCCTCGTTGGGTTCAACACTGTCAGAGTGCTGAAAGCTCCGTTGGGCCTCATTGATCCGAGCCCTCAGAGAGGAGGGGGAGGCGACGGTGAGCCACAGGGAGCACGTGCTCTACATTCACAGTGGGATGTTGGGCATTTAAAAGGGCTTGCGGCCACATTCGGTGTCCTTTTCATGATTGGGAGGATTTGTACGAGAAGTGAATATGCGACAGACTTGTGTTAAAGGTGCAGCGTGTGCGATTTTTGGTCATTTTGGTCACCTCTCTTTGTGGAAGAAAAAATGACAAAATTGTTACAATTTAACATTTTAATATTCACCGGAATATATTGTTGTTCCCGTTACCTTTAAATGAGCCCATTAATGTTTATTTACACGAGGAGCGGGTCCTCTCTACGGGGGCCGCCATGTTTTTACAGTAGCCCAGTGTGGACATACTAAACATCTTTTGAGTTTTAATGACCACTGAAGTCTGCCACAGGTTCTCCTCCGTGTTCAGAAGGGGGAGGGGGAGGTGATGGATACAACATGTAACTTCACCTCTAGAGGTCACTGAATCTTACACACTGCACCTTGAAGTATTTAAACTTGCAAACAGCATCGGCCTCAAAGGTCCAAACTGACATGTGAATTAGTGCAGGTAAAATTACTGATATGAAAAAAAAAATGTTTTTAATCTTTATTCTACACTACTTATATCATTCATGATGACCAAAAAATTAAGCTGAACTTGTGAATGAGTACATGGGACAATGTGGGGTGAAGTGTCTCAGCACATGGAATGTGATGAGGCGGGATTGGGTTTATTCATTGATGCAGTGTCTATTGCTCCATCTGGGAGATTGAGAGATACACTTCATGTTCAGAGTAGATTAGAAATGAATATAATGTTATTGCAAAGTGTACATCATATGTTGCCGGTGTACCACCCAATGGTGCAATTTCAAAATTTCACCACTAGCGGTCAGCATTTTACTAAGAACAAATCCTGTCATCTCACTTGGGTGGGTATGTTTGCACGTAAACTTAATCTCACAGTAGAAGGAGCAAATATAGAAATAATGTAATGCTTATGTCTGTTCATAAAAATAGAAAAAGTTAATGAAAAAACAATTTGTGCTGATTCATGCAGTACCAGAGCTCTGCTTTTCATCTTGGGGACCAGATTAAAAAGTGCCCATCACTTCACATTAATTACATTTCAAATGAACTGGCATTGGTAAAGATTAAGAGAAAGGGACCGCAAGAAAATCACATTAGATTCACATTATATCTAGAAATGTAATTAAGAAATACAGAACGTAGTTTTGCATACTGGTGAACAGAAAGATTGTTTATTTTACTTAAATTATTAAGTAATTATTATTATTATTGTACTTATTGCACTTAGGTGCAGTGTGTACGATTTGGTGACATCTATTGGTGAAGTTGCACGTCGTATCCATCATCTCACCCTCACCCTTCTGAACATGCAGGAGAACCTGTGGTAGACTTCAGTCGTCCTTCAAACTCAAAAGATGATTAGTATGTCCACTTTGGGCTATTGTATAAACATGGCGGCCCCCATAGGGAGGACACACTCACACACTTATTCTATTAATCCTAATCCTGCGCTCAGAGGTGACAAAATATCTTACACACTGCACCTGAAAATATTGAAAAGTATTACCAGCCATGTACTCACTCTCTCCTGCCCCATCATACAAAGTATTACGGTACTTTTAATCTTTTCATTCAGAGACTAAAACACAATCTACACATTTCTTAGAGGTCAAAACATAAAATGAAGGTGATTGTCTTTCCATGTGTGTTCAACACAAGATGGTATTTTTTGTGTATAATCACCTGGATGCACAAATCTTTTTTTTTTCCTATCAACATATCTCAATAGACTGCCTACAGTGGCCAAGGAAGAACAAAGTGAAACATCTTTTTTTTTAGTTATAATGCTACATAGAAGCTGCCATATAGGTTCAGCTATATACTGTATGAGCTCAGCTGAGACTTCCACCTTCAGCGCTAGATGACAATAAATGGCTGTCGAGAGCAAACTCCTCCCATCAGGCACCTGCAGGGAGACTTCGGTCTGCAAGAGGGACACGTATGTTTCCGGTTACAAGCGTCCTTGCTGACTGAGCTACTGCCGTCCCCCGAAAAGGAGTTTCACATATGAAGGCATTTTAAATTCACCGGCCTGGTCTCGAACCCAGGTCTCCGGCTGCACGGACAGCAGTGTTACCTGTTGAGCGCCTGCGCATGTCTGTTATGGCAAAAACAATGGCCTTGCGGGGTAGAGCTGGCTCTGCGTGTTCATATAGAGACTGATAACAGATTGAATGTGTTTCGATGAATACGTTGATAGTGAATGACTCAGTTCATGATGTCTGACTCTGTGTGGGAAGAGCCTCTGAATACTGTCTAGGAACATTCATTTTGGACACAGCCAAAGGCAGAATGTGGTGCTCACGGGCCACCACTGGAACACCCCCACATTTAAAATCACGGCTCCGCCCCTGCGCCCACTCCAGCAACAGCGCCGTGAAGTTCGTGAACAGGGGTCAGGCTCATCACAGGCCCGAGATGAGTTCGCCTGGAGACGAGGTGGAAATCCTATTAAGGCGGTGCAACTTCTCAACACCACCAAAACAAAAGTAATCACTGCGGACTTTAAAACACGTTCTGGCCCTCAACTCGTACGTGTCAACACGGGACGGTGTGGGGAGGGGGTCCACACTCTGGGCCTGGGTCTCTTACATGGGAAAATGCCAAGGACCAAGGGGTTTAAGGATGGGTGTGATGGGAAAGCTTTTTTAAAACTTAGGTTATGGCCTCTGAAAAACTCACACAAGCCTCAACGGGCGTCCTACTTCCGACAAAATAAATCTCAAAAGAGAGCAATTTTATAAAATGCAGCAAGGAATAAGTCTGCAGAAAGCTGGCGGGAAAAACTAAAGATGAAACCAAAAGCAGACGTACCAGTGACCCCCAACCTGGACTAGCCACAGGGCAGTGACCGCACAGAGAAAGAAAAGCTGGACGAGAGTTTCACCGAGCCAGCGAAGCTTTTCCAACCAGCGTCATCGCGGCGCGGCTTGATCGCCCCCTCACTCGGCTCTGCTCCCTCGCCGCAAGCGAGAGAGAGGCTCACCGGGAAGCATTCAAGCATCTGTGCTGGCAAACAATGAACATCAGGCGCCGTTTTATGAAAATGACAATAATGACGATAATTGTAATTTCATGCAGTTTCGAGCCTTGCGACATTATGTCTAAGTGTTGTGACGCATGCGTCGTGACCTTTTACGTTGTGCCATTTGCATCCGTGAGGCCTGGCTCACTTAAAGGCACCACAAGCAAAGGAGGTTCACAGGACGACTTGTTTACTTCAGTATACATTTACTGAAGGCACCTACAACCGATACACACTGACGGGAGAGGGGTGGTTTTCAACAGGAAGTGAGTCAGTAACACACGAGCAACGCAAAAACTACGTAACACGAGGCAGGATGAAGCTCTGCAGTTGAGCTCAATGAACGCCCACCCGAGGGCCCAGAGCTGCAGCCTTCTGAGAGAGAGAGAGAGAGAGGAGAGAGAGAGAGAGAGAGAGAGAGAGAGAGAGGAGAGAGAGAGAGAGAGAGAGAGAGAGAGGAGAGAGAGAGAGGAGAGAGAGAGAGAGAGAGAGAGAGAGAGAGAGAGAGATCTTGCTGCCCTCAGCTTTTCTCTGCTCCCCTTGTTTGCTTTTTTTCTATCTTCCTGTTTTTTTCCCCAATTTTTTGAAGTTAATTGTAACTATATTCTATCACTACTACTTTTATCAATGATAATAATAATAATAATAATAATAATAATAATAATACTCATAATAACAATAATAATAATAATAATAATAATAATAATAACAATAATAATAATAATAATATAATAATAATAATAATAATAATAATAATAATAATAATAATAATAATAATAATAATAATAATACTCATAATAATCATAAGCAGACGTGCCAGCTTTGACCATCTGATCATTTGACCATTTGCCTCAGTCGTCCCTGCTGCACCCCCCCCCCCCCCCCCCCCCGTCTCCCCTGCGGCCCCCCCCCCCCCCCCCTGCCTGCCCCATATTTGCTCCTGGTGTGAACTGTTCCCCCCTTCACCCCTCCAACAAATGTTCAGCTCCGAACTTCAAGCAGCAGCAGCTTCACATCCTACCCTGGGCTCCCCCGCTGAGCTCAAAGCCGACAGTACCCCCCACACCCCCACCCCCACCCCTCGCATCAGCTTGTCCCTCACAACCACCCAGGTGCAGGACCCCCGAGATCCTGTACGGACCAGCTGTGTGGAATTGTCCAGCACATGTTCAACCTGAGCTTGAAAGCTGGCCAGTGTCCCACAGCTGTGGAAGACGTCCTGCCTGGAGACGGTCACCTGTGGAAGTCCTCTGACGGCCCGCGGCTTCGTGGACTGGTGTCAGCAGAACCAGCTCCAGATCAACGCGGGGGGAAACCAAGGAGCTGGGCTTGGATTTCTTTCAAGCACCCGGGTATTCAGTTGCACAATAAACTGGACTGGACTGTTTCACACCAACGCTCTGTTCAAGGCGGGGCAGAGCAGACTGCTCCTGCTCAGGAGGCTGAGGTCCTCCGGGGTGCAGGGGACACTCCTGAGGACTCTGTAGTGGCCATCAGCCATTTTGTATGGCCCGGTCTGCCGAGCGGGGAGCATCACAGCCAGGGACGGGAAGAGGCTGGACGCTGTCCTGGGCTGGACCAAGCGGAGGAGGTGAGCGACAGGACGATTGTAACCAAGCTGTCGTCCATGATGGGGAACCCGTCCCGCCCCCCTGCCAGGACACTGCGAGGCAGCGCCTTCAGTCGCGCTGTGAAGGAGCGATTGCGGCGCCACCTCCTGCCCAGCGCTGTTAGACTTTAGACTACAATCAACACATCTCAAAGACTGGACTGATATAAAATAGATCTCTCCCTCTCCAGAAAGAACCAGTGTTGCACTTCCTCTCCTCTGTGCCATGTACAGATGTACTTTGATACATTTTGTGTCGATTCTAATTATTTCATACCACTACCTTTTCTTTTATGCTACACCTGCAGCTGAGGCTGAGGGGGTTAGAGGACTTGTCCTTTGACCAGAAGGTCAGGGGTTCGATTTCCACCTCCCCCAATTCCACATACGGTGGTGTCCTTGGGCAAGACACTGAACCCCACATTGTCCCATAGATACAAAGTGCTGCAAACAGAAGCGCAGTATGAATGTTTGAGTGACAGGGTGAATGTAAACTGTACTGGGTTAGGGTTAGGGCTAGGGTTAGGGTTAGCCCTTGAGGGGTCTTCAAGACTAGATAACGCGCTATATAAACACAGGCCATTTGCTTGTGTATGTCTGTGCTCTTCATTCCTGTCCTGCCGTATCGATCGCACATTTCCTTAGTAGCACCATCTTCTTGTTTGGTGTCCGTCCTAAATCTCACAAAGCGCTGATTCCAGTCCGGCCACTTACCAGGCTTACCAAAGGGAAGTTTGTCGGGGGGGGGGCGTTAAACTTTGCCATGGCTCCTCCCCTCCTTGGTTTTGACCTCTGTCACCATGTAAATGATAGTGGAGGAGGCTTACAACATCTGTGTTATGAACATCAGGCAGCAGGACCAACAACAGGGCTTGCGAGAGCCCTGACCATGACACTATTGTACTAAATCGAGTATGTGAGCATGCACATAGTGTTCTCATAGGTCACACTTACTTCTTTTACTCAGCCCTCTCTGACATCCCTGATAATGAAAGTGCCACTCTCCTAGGTGGGTTCCTGCCCTCTCTTCACACCCCTAAGAGTCGGCCACAATGTCCTCATCCTGTCTTTGTCTCTTTTCTTTACTCAATGTCAATATTCATTTGGTAACCATTTTGTAATGTAAGCCATGGATTTCATTTGTGTTATATTGGCTGCTAATGTAAAGATACATGCCAAATGATTTCAGGATCATTTTAAATGTACAGAACAAATTAAAAGAGTAAAACAAATGATTTGAATGATTAATTTGGGGCGACACTGCTGGCGCCACTCGCCAGCAGACGATGAAGATGATGATTCATGTCATTCGTCTCTACATTCAGTTCATAGAAGGTATAGAGCTGCTTTCAACACACACACTACACACTGACACACAGTCAGACAGAGCTGGTCAAATACCAGTTTATCAGAGAGAATGTGTGAAGCTGTGAATTAAGCTTACTCATTCATTCCAAATGCTTAGGTCAGCAGAACAGCTCCCAGGAGTTCAACCAATTATTTTCCACGAATGCTGTTGCCTTGAAAAAGATTGTCGTGGTACACGGTGACACTTCGGTGTTCAGGATGTTTGTTGGTGCCAACACTTGTTGGCATTCCAGATAAACGCTTGTGGTCGATGGAAAGCATTTTGAGTCTTTAGAGTAGAATGGAATACAACGCTTTTATTCATCCCACAATTATTCAGGCAAAACTGCTTGTGTAAACTACTTTCTACTTACTGTGCGAGGTTTATCATTGGCCCTCTGACCTGAAATGAAAAGCGACAACCAATCAGGACTCAGAATTGTACAACATTCCATTCGCTCATTGCACACCAGTGTAGTTTGACTAGTTTGACTTTTTGTGTCTCATTAGGCACAATAAATATGTCACTGGTTGCACCAGTGACATATTTCAGCACCAGCATTACCAGTGATGTTCAAAATTGTCTATAACTCGCCGTGAGCCAAAAAGGACACTAGTCAGACATTCTGTCTTGCACAGACTCCACTACACAAATGTATTAATGCTGCTGTTCGTGACACCTGAAATAGATGTAAACAATCCCCAGCCAACCACGTCTACATCGGTGACATTAAAGCTTTCTATTTGATTTATTATGATGCTGTTACTAGTTTTGATACTGGCCCTTCAACCAAAGAAGAAGAAACAAAAAGTAAAACAAAATGATATTTGATTCAAGGTCAAAAGTTTACTTTAACTATTGGCTGATCACATTTTTGATCCCAATTCCACAGAGCAGTTGCTTGCCTCATCCAAGTTTGTAAGGGATTGCGCAATCCGAGCGCAATCGCACCTTGCCTCCCTCCCCTATTTTTGAACAGAAAATACGCCAATCTGGCAATTTTGAATATGATAAAAATGTAAATTATTGGAATCATAAAGAAACTACATTAACAGCCAGTGAACAAATTAATATCTGTTTAGTCATTATTGGTTTCATGAACTGTACATCCCTGGACAAGTTCTGGTCAAGCTTCAGGCTGTCAGGTGTATTGGACACGATAAGCAGGACTGATGGTCAGCACCTCCTCCCCAACACAGTTACAACCACTTTGGCACTTTTCCTGATAACAATCCCTCTGCTGCAGCAAAGTAAGACCTGGCTTTTACAATCTTGATAGCTTGGCAACTGATCAGAAAGCTTCCCCACACCCCCATTGTATCATCACTGGGTCAAAGAGGTCCTCTTCACTCTGAAACTTGACAAACTTCGATTTTCCCTCATATGCTCCAAACAAAGACACTTGGGGTCCCTGCATTGGCTTTATTCATCCTCTACATACACACAAACCCATAGGGCTTTAATTTAATATTAATAGGGTATGCAGATATTTTGTTCTTTACATGAGATTCAATTGTGCATCTGTTTTTCCTTCTGTTCTGTATTCTTTGGCAAGAGGTGTGACAATTTGCTCCCTCCTATCATCACAGCTTCTCCAATGATCCTTGTGTATTTGCATTTCATTTGAATGCACACAATAGAAATCAAAAGGGAAATAAAGAAAATCATTATGTTGCCTCCCGAATCTCTTCCCTGTTTCTTGTCAGCCTGATTTTTCCCCCGACATGAAATATACTTAGCTTAGCGAAAACTGTGTTGCCTTACCTAGAACAAATGTAGACATCCTTTATTGATATTCACAGTTAGCTGACTCACGGTTTAAGCCACTTTCATTTGTTTAAATCAAGGATATCGGCCACATTCGCCCCAATTTGATCTCTAGTGGGCCGGACCAGTAAAACCACAGCATAATAACCTATAAACAACAAGAACTCCAAATTGTTCCCTTTGTTTGTTTGCCTCTACTTACTTAGTTTTATTGAAAATGTGCTCTTAACCCTTTTACCCCTGAGCCTCGAATGGACCTGGACCGTTTCAACATATTTTGAATATAAAAGGGACAATGTCCTGTGAGTAAGAGCTTTCGCCCATATTTACAGAACATTTTGAACTAGAATATCCGTCAGTTTTATACAATTCAATGCATGTTATAAGAATGTTGAGACTTTAACAGTTTGATTTGAAGAAAAGCAGATTTATTGGGAAAAACACAATAACAATGAACCTGTATTGCAGATTTGCATGTTGACGTTGGAATTTTTTAAGTGTAAAACTATTTACAAAAAAAATGGTGACTCTTTGTCACTAAATGTGCAAATCAAGGCCATAAAATGGAAACTATGGACGGCTGAATTTTTCATCACACATTCATTTCCTCCCCTCTATGACTTGTGGTCAACATCTCCTCACCTCCATCATCTCCACAGCTTCTCCTGCAAACACAAGATTGAATTCTTGTCATTTTATAGCATTTACATTCCTCGTCACTAGACAAACTCTGACTTTGTGGAGTCACACTTTTCTAAAAAAAAAAAAAAAAATGTGTGGCACATTTAGGCATCACACACACACACACACACACACACACACACACACACACATACATACAATACAAATACAAATTGATTTACACAGTCAATATGACACACAAAGTCAAAACTAACTGACGTTACCTTTCTTCACCAGAAGCGGCTCCTTCCACCACAAAGCCTCCTCTGACCCTGAGTGAAGGCTTCACCTCCATGGTAGATCTTCTTCCTCACATTCATTCACGGAGAACATCAGTGAAAGTTGGTTGTTTTCTGTCACTGCTCCGCTGTGTATCTCTCCGCTCCGTCACCCACGGTGCTGTTTTCTGGGGTCCCAGGAGAAGCAGGAGTGAAATTACCATAATTGCCTAAATGGGCTGTGAAGTGTAATGTCTCAGCTTTCAGAAACTGTTTGAATTTGTCTGATAGTGCAAACTGGGACGGAGTCACAGTCGTCTAAAGTTTTCATGCAGATGTGGGGACGTTAAAGAGTTTGTCTTTTCTGTCATTTGTACACTTAGTAAAGACGTCTCGCGGGCTGTATGTTTGATACCCCTGGTTTAAATGAAGTTTAGGGAATAGTACAAATTAAATCGAGCTTAAAAATTCTTAAGCCTTTAAGGATATCTTGCGTGTACTTACCCCCGTGCACACCGTTTGACCAGTTTCCAACGTTTTAACGCGATGAATGTCACGGAAGCAGCAGCAAAACTGAAGTTTAATATGTGTTTCCATGGAGCAACGGGAGCCAGATGCGCGAAGAATGTGATTGGCCCCCGACGCTCGAGGGAGGGACTTGGTGATTGGTCGATTTCCGGTCCCCTCATCAACTGTCGGCACTTTGATTCCTCCGTGCAGCTGTTGCTCGACAGTGAGTAGCTGGGCTGCACGCGAGGTGGCAGGGCAGAGAGGGCAGGAGGGAAGTGAAGTCTTTCCCTGCAAAGTCACTGGATTTGTCCCGAGGCGAATGATTCGTTATACAGCGTAAAACAAGACCACAAACTAAGAAGCGCGCTCCTCCCCTCATGTCAGAGCGGAGAGGAGGCAGCGCGCAGGGACCTGGCTCGGCGCAGTTGAAGCATTGTCACGTGACGTGTTACAGTGTGGGCTGTGGCCGGGGAATCCACGGTGACACGAACCTGTGACGGTCCACGTGAAGCGCTCAGCTCCTTCCTCCTCCTCCTCCTCCTCTTCCTCCTCCTCCTCTTCCTCCTCCTCCTCCGCGCTGAACTCGAATTGGCTCCGGAGCTCGACTTGCGTGAAAACTTCACCATGATCTGAAGCCCGGTGTTGGATGATGCGCCGACCATTCCGCGCGAGGACTATGACTTGGTTGTGGTGGATGTTGAACTTTTTCCTTTGCTGGGCGGAGACTGGTGCACAGGTGAGTGAGGAGTTATTTTTATTTCAACTCTTTTGAGGCTGGAGATTTTCTGGTAGTTTGTTGGTTGTGTTATTGTTGTAGTTACGCTCTTTGCGTGCACACGAATGCTCATTGTGCAAGTAGTGCAAACACGGCCACTGGTGTTACTAAAAACAATCTTTTGTGGAAGTGTATGATCATTATTGTTATTATTATTATTATCATTATTATTATTATTATTATTAATAATAATAAACAATGCTGTGTGTCTCTGCTGCTGACAGACAGAGACAAACAACCAGTCACCATAATCTCCAATTATCCCCCAACTCCAATTCTGCACCTGTTGTCATGACATGCTGTGGAAACCCCCCACTGAGACGCGAGGGAGCCATGGTGTGGATTTCACATCATGACTCATGTTTGAATTAAGATGAGATTAAATATCCTTTCATTTCGTATCATCGGTTTGAATGGCCGGTGAGTCAGATACTCTGTTGAGACCATACATTTGTGAGTCGGACATGATTGACAATCCAGCCGTGAACCTCACTCCTACGTCACGGGTGTGAAACAATAGTGGTGACAACTGCTGCACCATGCCACGGTTCATGAGCCAATTAGAGACATTGTTCTTTGCCAATTTACATGAATTTAGACGTTACTCCAAATCTCCATGAATAGGTTGGAGATAGACACACTAGGGGGCGCTGTGACATCTTCACATCAGACCGTCACCCTATCCGTTTTGCACAAACCGTCTCGTCGAAGACACTCAGCTCACTGAGATGAGAGATTTTGTACTTTTAAAGGGGCAAAGTATTTTTTCATGTTGATGGGTTTTTGTTTTAAAAGGTATGGTGTGGGATTTTTTCAGTGATGTCAAAAATAAAAATCGTATCGGATTGTTCAAAACTATGTTTTATCACATGTGTAATGAACCCAAGACGTAAAGACAAAAAGTCTTTCTTAAATAAGTAAAATAAACATTTAAAAATACATGTGTCATGGATGACCACCAAAAAGTATTTTCCGGTATAGACGCCATGACAGTACAAGAGACGTGCAGGGACATAAGACTTTAGCGACCGAGTTTCTGAGTTTCCGTGCATGCGCAGTGGTTGTTTTTCTTTGGCTCCGCACAAACAAGAGGACGTCAACATGGGAGCCTGTTGTAATTCATTCGAGGATTCCCTCGGGAATAAATCACAATGCAGGACCACCTGTATGCTGCTACACAGGGACAACCAATGGAGGACCACCCTTACTCGGTATCTGCCTGACAGGTAGACGATCCCGTGCTACCTCTACACAGGAAGCGGAGACGTGTTGAGGCCAGGCGGCGTAGCACTTAGCTTAGCAACCAGCAACGGAACAAATCACGGGTCCACGGTGGAAAAGCTTCTCCACGTTAGAGAACTCTGATGAGAAAAAATAACTTTGCTGCTGACGCAGAATTTGCCACTGTCCTGCCGAAGAGGTAAGGTGCCATTTTGAAATGACAACACTGAAAATGAAAGTAGCTAACTAGCTAGCAATGCAACGCAGCTTGTCAACAAATGCACAAGACTGCCGGTATGCTAGCACAGCAAGCGTAATTTACTGTCTAATGCATCCTGTGGTGTCACGTTTGTTTATAACACATTTCTTGCCACAGTTAAATGAGTTATGATGCAGTATAAGAAAACCGGTTATTTCAGCTTTTTATATTTTACTTAAAACCAATCTGTATAGACTCAGCCTCATTTACTTTTTCTTTGCATCCCCCTACATGCACATCCTTTGTTTTTCTTTACATTATAGTCTTCTGTTGTTGTTAGTCATATTGTCATAGGAGTTATTATTATTGAAAATCTTTTTTCTTGTTTAGAGAGATGTGTCCAGAAGAAGGTCAGAGGTCCCAAAAGCTCACAGTCTTCAGCAAAGGTAACTTACTAATGAGTAATGTTGTGTTTTCAGCAGGATTTCAATTCCATGGAGCTGGAGATGAGATGAGACTTCACATGCGTCATTGTTCTGTTTCTGTGTTTTTCTGTCATTTCATCAATAAATCTATAAAGTGATTTCAAAATAATAAAAGCCCATCTTTTTATCTTTAGTGATATTAAAGCTCAAATTATTTTTTCATGTTGACGGGTTTTTGTATTAAAACCACATATATTATTTGTCCTTTAGCTATCAAACGCTTATTTAAAAGCCTAAGGCAATAGCTTTGATTTGAGTCCATTTTTAGCTAGCAAGCTAAAGCCATGTGGTAGCTAGCTTAAAATGTTTGTCAACAGTTGGGGATGGTTGTGTCAACACTCTGGGGGTTGGTTGTCCACACACACACTCACACACGCACACAAACACACACAGAGCTACAATACGTTTCAATTAATGTTTAATGTTTCCATTTGGTGCTATATTCACTTGTTATGTTAAAATGACTTTAATAAAGGCTAGATTTCCCCCCTTAATTTGACTAGTCATAACAGACTAATTCAATCAAAGAATCACTTGTTTCTAATTTGTTGATGATTACTGTTATAGAGGTGGTGTTTGCTTCAAAATGTGTTTGATGTCATCTTTAGCTGCTAACTCCATGAGTCACGGTGCGGGGTATTTCTACCAGAGCACATGGGCTGTTGGGGTATCAGTGTCGTGGCCAGTACCTTTACAGCCTGTCTCCAGCTGGAGTTGAACTGGCCACTGCCACACTGATGTTTCTATTTAAAAACTACAATACACTTGAAAAAAAACTTAAACTCCATTGATAAGTATAGGGGCAACCAACCCTATGACACAGTCTTAGATGGTTAAAGGTGCAGTGCGTAAGATTTGGTGACACTTCGGGCTACTGTATAAACATGGCGGACCCGTAGGGAGGACCTTCTCCTCATGTACATACATCAATGGGCTCATTTAAGGGTAATGGGAACAAAAATAAAACATTCAACTGACAATAAATTCATGAAAAAGTCAGTATTTAATTGTTTTGTCATATTTTTAGAAGTGACAAAAATGACTTTTATTCTTATACCTTTAATTACCCCTTGTTTGTAGAAGTTGTGAAAGAGATACCCATTTCAACCTTTCAGACATTTAGCTTGTAGGAATGATAATTGACAAATGTTTGGATGTCCAGGAGTGCTCACAAAAATCACACAAGGCCCTCACTCACCCGGCTGGTGGAGCTGTTGATTAAATAAGTAATTGTGTATTCTCTGTAAGTCGGCAGAGCGCGTCATTCCTGAGAGGTGAAACGTTTTAAGGTAACAGATCGAAGGTGACGTGACAGAGCAAGAAGCTTGGATGAGCAGCAGACTTTGAAAAGCTCCGTTAATAATCTGCTTTTCAAGCCGGGTTCTGTGTCAGTTGTTATCTTTGGACCACAATTGCAAGCGGCTCCCTTTTAAAACCTTCATTATATGCTGCGCTCATTACCATTCAGTTTCATACAATGATTGGTAGTTTTAAGATAATTTTCTGAATAACTCACATCATATCAGCTTTTAGCTGACAGGCTTATAATTATCAGTCTATTCATTGAGGTGTCACAGAGAAGGAGAGGAGAGGTGATCTTGGATGTTGTTGGATACATTTTTGCCAGAAAAAAAAAGGTAAACATACAGTTTGATAGCTGATGTTGACGTGTTTAAAAATATGTCTGGGAACCAAAATGAGAAAATATGGTTTCACTGTTAACTTACATAGTGAAATCCACACTTGATTGTAGTTCGAATGTATTTGTAGAAGTTGTATAATTTTAAGATCAATATGTAAATGGACTCACAATGACTTTGTACATATGTTTATTTCAGTAAAATGGGTTAAATAACAGTCAAGATAAAGGACAACATATATATTTAATTGAAATAAATGTATTTATCTAAATGTATAGATTCTCTTGGACACTGCTCACCAATAATTCCCACCAGTAAAGGGCCTCAGTGTGAAATGTATGATGCCTGTTATTTGTATACTCTTCACTCCCAGGTCACATGTTTGAACGGCTGCTGTGAGTCAAACAATATCGATCTTTGAAAATAAAAGTTAAGAATAATTAAGCCATTAATGTACTCAA
>JAFBJT010110157.1:15558-54033 GCA_016785325.1 Chascanopsetta lugubris | reverse complement strand
CATAAATGTTTATGTGTGTGTGTGTGTGTGTGTGAGGGAGAGAGAGAGAGAGAGAGAGAGAGAGAGAGAGAGTGAGAGAGAGAGAACTAACTCAAAGAAAAGAAAACAAGTTTTAAGGAGAAAGGATAGAAAGAAGCTATGAGCGACTTTTGTGTTTGGGTGTGTGTGTGTGTGTGTGTGTGCCTCCAGGCAGCATTAGCAACCACTGTGAGCCAGCTGTGCCCCCTGTATCTCCGCCCTCCCACCTCTTCTCAACTCTTCTCTTTCTAAAATCACCTTTTTCTCCTGTTCACTTTGAACAGAAGCTGCTTCACTCTCTCTCTCTTGCTCGCTCTCTTTCTTTTCTGTTTGAACTTTTCAAGCAAAACCCTATAAATTCTCTTAACGCTATAAAACAGTGTTACTGTTCATCATGCTGCATGTGGATCTCCTGGACACGTCCCCTGAGTTTTCCTTAATCTCCTCCTCCTCCCTGGTTGTTTGTGTTTTTCATATAATTTACTTCCTCCCGGTGATACAGCTGAGGTTGATGTGACCTCAGCTCGCATCCAGGTGACCTCTCTCCTCTCTCCCCTCCCCTGTCATTCATCAAGACACTTCATCATCCCAACCCTCCTGCATCCTGTGCGATCTAATCTCGAATCAGTACACTTTCAGTCAAAGATTCCGTTCAATCAGAAACATGACTCGCAGAACAAAGACTGGGCCTATTTGTTGATCAGTTAAAAGTCGTTGTCCACCCCAAGCAAACGTCCCCATCGCTCACGTAGCTGCGCAAAAAGGTTTTTCAATGAACGTTTCCCGTAAAGGTACGCGTGCAAACCTTCCCTCGCGGGATTGAGGTCGAGCTTGACACGCACCACGTCGTCCAACAGAGGTTAAAGAGTAAACTCTGGCGTCCTGCAATCGTCTCCCTGTGTAACCAGAGCAGACGGTGTCAGAGAACAATGGAGGCGCTGCTTTGTTCACTCCGAAACAGAGCAGAGAGAGGGGGGGGGATTATTTCTAAAATAGCTCTGTGTTTGTCTTAGACGGAGACTGGCCAATGTCACACGGGACTGAATCTACTTTACAGTCGCACGCACACACACACACACACACACACACACACACACACTTCTGTTTCACACACTCAAATGTACAGAAATACTCGCCGACAACCTGTGAACATGCACACACACACTAAACTGCAAGTACATCTCTATAAGCACAAAAACACACATAGAAACACATGCTGTCATAACAGGGACCTACAACTATCACTTGAACACACCTACACACGCACCTAGACACACACACACACACACATGCACACACATACAGACACACACACTAGATTGTAGTGAAGTGTGACAGCATGAAAGAGACAAGGCAGCACACACGGGAAACTGCTGTGATGTGTGTGTGTGTGTGTGTGTGTGTGTATGTATGTATGTGTGTATATGTGTGTCGAAGTATGTGAGCGATCTAAGACCAGGCTTTAGTGTTTCTGATAAAGCGAGGGGCCTTAAGTGGTTTTAGAATGGAGCGAGAAGGTGTGTGTGTGTGTGTGTGTGTTGGGTTTGGGGTCAGGTGCCTGGCGCGTTGGCGTGCCTCTGCTTACTGTCCGCCTTGTCGCCTCGGCGATGACATCATGGCACACGCCTGCCAACCGACGGAAAGAATTCCCCTCTTGTCTTCCTTACAGGCGGCAGGAGAGAGGAGAGATAGGAGGAGTGAGGAGGGATGAGGGGAAGAAGGTGAAGAGGAAGATGGGGATGGCTGGGTGCGCGATAGAGGGTGAGGGTGAGAGAGGCTATAAAGTGAGAGAGGAGTGTCGGGAGAGGATAAGGAGTGGAAGGGCACACTTGTTCATTTTAAAATAAATAGCCTGTGAAAAGTCTTTATACATCTGTGGAGGTTTTCACTGCGCACCTCTCTCACCACCCGAGTCAGTGTCTGACAGCATTCCAGTATCACCGACTCTCAGATAGAGTGCACTCGCCGTTGGCGTTTTCTCTGACGTCAGCTTTGCTGAGTGCCGACAGGAGTTGACGTCACATCTGACACAGTTTAACAACAACATCATCATGGGTTTGCAGAATTCTGCCGTTTTAAAGAGCTGCTACAGTCAGTGTCAGCTGCCAGTCACTTTGCCAGAAGGAAATGATTTCTGGAAGAAAACAAAACACTTGACCCCTTTAACTCATATATGTTCAACTGGGTGATGGGATCTAAAATTGTATTTGATGTTTGCTTCCTAGTTTGGTCGTGGCCCATCGGCGAACATGGAGGAGGAGGAGCTAATGACGTATAGAAAGATATATGGATGTGTGGACGGATGGATAGATGCCATCATAGAACCGTTGATGGCTCTAAACTGACTCTGTGATAACAGAGTCAAGCCATTTCTTTTCATCCACAGTGTCAAAGCACTTCTACAAATAATAGCAGTGGTGCTACTGCTCTTTAACAAGCTGTTATTCTTCTCTAAATGGTAGCAGACCTTCCTCTGCCCTACTTTGCTTCTATATGACTCCACAAAGGAAGGACTTGAAAGGAACGTTACAGATCTAAGGCAGCGTCTCCGCTGGGAGCCTTCCCTCCTCACAGCGCCGGCCCGGTCGTCTTTGTTAGTTTCTGCTGTGAGGACGCAGAGCTGGCACCGCTGAGTGCAGCCCACGTTTTAAAGTGCCCTCCGACTGTTGACTTATCCGTAATAAAGATTTAGTGAGAGAGCGCCGCACTCAGGACTGTTTTCCTCTAATGACCACACAGCGACGGCGGTAGCCGCAACCGGCACTTGTCGTAAGCGCGTGTTTAGCTCTCGCGAGCAGAGAAAGGCCAAGTGGTGAGAGTGTTTTAAGTGTGTGAGATGAAGGGAGTGCCACAGAGAGGCCCCCGAGTGAGACGAGTGCATCTGGAATAAATATCGTTTTATCACCAGGGTTTATAAGTGCCATGTGCCTGGCAGGTAACTCTCAGATATGGTATAAAACTGGCCGCGCTGTTAGCTTTAACAAGACTAATGTTCCATTAGCCTCTCTCACTATATGTGGGGGCGTATGTGTGTGTATGTGCAAAGTCAGGCTTAAGTCTTGAACCAGTCTTCATCACGGTACTATCAATCGTAGATGTGGCTTATTCACAGTATCCCCATTCCATCCGGGGGAGTCTGACATCGACCAGACGCCCCCGGGGGAATCGATCCGCCACCGCCGCCCCCCCCCCCCCCCCCCCCCCCCGGGGGCGCCGCCCCCCCCCCCCCCCCCCCCCCCCCCCCCCCCCCCCGACAGGGCTGCAGCGGTGCAGATGCCTGATGGGACACTTGCTTGCACGCTGACAGCGAGGTCGCTGAGGCTGAGCGAAGAATCTGTGGGTCTCCTCTCGGTCCAAACATATAATCTGTCTTCATTCAGATGCTCTCATCTCAGCATTCCTCCCTGCACCACTGTGTGTGTGCGTGTGTGTGTGTGTGTGTGTGAGAGAGAGAGGGAGGGAGAGAGACAGTGTAATTGTGTCTTAAGTGAAGACAGAGGCCAATCAAAAATGTCATATAGAAGAATGTGACTGACATGACATGCTGTGGGAGCCAAGTCTGGTTTAGTGAGTGTGTTTGTGCTCCTCCTTCACCTTGGCATTACAATCCCTCTGTTTCTCTCGCCGTGTTCCACTTAATTCCTAAGGTTCGCAGCAACTCGTAGAGTCATAATACATTTGTTTACTGGCGTGTGAGCGCCGTCGCATCGTTGTTTTTCGTGTGCATGTGTGGCCACTCCGTACACCCTGTGGGATTGTGGGAGGAAACCACTGGGATTTAGATTCTCCCTCTTGGAAATGGACAGATTTGAGAGAAATCGGAGCCGGGGGTGTCCTCTTCCTCCTCCTCCTCCTCCTCCTCCTCCTCCTCCTCCTCCTTGGCGGCGGCGGCGGCCTCAGCCAGATCTGTGGCGGAGTGGATGGATGGGATGCGGCTTGTTGCTTCCCAACCACATGGAATGCTATCTATCTGTCAGCCTGACCATCTCTAGATAGAAAGAGACAAGAGGGAGCGAGGACTGAAGAAAGAGAGAGAGAGAGCCAGAGGCGTTTACACATACACAAGTGTATTCATGTCGTTAGATAAAGGCAGTTCAGGTCTTGTGTTTGTCCTTCACGTCTAAAATGAGATTAGGAGATTCAGACATGATCAGAACAACAGAAAAGAAGTGTCCAGAACATTCCAGAGAGGGAGGGAGGGAGGGAGGGGTGGGGCGGGCGGGTGAGGATACCTGAGCAGAACATGCAGGAGAACAGTACAGGACATACTGAGAGTCTCTAACCTTCTCTGGAATCTGTGGTTTCGGCCAAAAACCAAAAACCTCCTGAATATCTTTCATATATGAGTCGGTCCTCGTATCTGTTTCAGGTCTGTCGTGCGTTGTAAACATCAACAACACGTCACCGCATATCTTCCAGAGCAACTCAGCGAGACTAAGTTCAACTCATAGAGATGTTTTTTTTAAAGAATAGCTGCACGGCATTCAGATGTTTTGGGTGTGTTTGGACGTTTCTCTTCACTTGCGTCGCTGATGGTGGTGGAGAGAGACAAGGGCAAACACAGATTATATATTGGCCGTGAGATCCTCCACCGTAAATGAACCGGGGACGTCGTGATTACACGCTATGCATCGTGCGTGACCACCAGCAGCCTCATATTTCTGCGTAAATACAACAATTTCATCCTTCTAAATCACAACGCCATCCCCCAAATAAGAAGTCCCTCCTGCGTGTGTTGACACGCCATGGGCTCGCTTGGTTTCCGGCCATGCAGATCATTTTGGCTTCCGTTTTGTTGAGATTTGAAGAAATCCACGAGATATCCATCTTTGGGATGTTTCTGTCTCCGCCTCATTACGAGGGAGAAACAACAGGAATGTGAACACAGAAAACATGACAAAATGAGCAAGATGTGACTGGATGAATTTGTTCTTTGTAATATAATAAGCATCACTTCTGTACTTATCCTCCAGCATCACCTCTGTGTCTTTCCAAATGAGTTTTTAATTGCTCAAACGCGGAGCGAGGAAAATAACGGCTACGCGCGATTGTTGTGTCTGCAGGCAAGAGGCGCTGCTGGCAGCCATCAGTGAGAAGGACGCCAATATCGCCCTGCTGGAGCTCTCCTCGTCCAAGAAGAAGAAGACCCAGGAGGAGGTGGCCGCTCTCAAGAGGGAGAAGGACAATCTGGTTCAGCAGCTCAAACAGCAGGTCGGATCTCTGTGCTGTGATTAATACAGATACACACACACACACACATGCTTAAAGAGCAAATATGTAAATGTACTGGCTTGTTAAAGCCCTGGTTGTGCAGAGCTGGGTCACTGCTATGGGGAATAGGTGTCTATTGCAGCTGCCCCACTTTGGAAGGGGGCCGGCTAGTTGCGTGACACGTATTTGTGATCATTGACGTCACCTCCGTGCTTGTTTATTGAAAATACATTATTATTGTTTGAGTCTCTCGCTGTCCAAGCTCATCGTTCGGCCTCTAAAAGCCAAAGTGCCAAGTTTTGAAGCAGATCAGATGAACAGTATCAGAGATAGGGCAAAGAACATTCATGCAAAGCTTCATGCACAGATCTGGCGCATTATAGTAAGAAGATTAGAGGAGAAGAGAGTGTGAAGGAAAGGACAGAAATCAGCTGTTAGAACAAACAGAGAGAGAGAGAGAGAAAGAGACGCAGGTGACAGTGATGAGGGGAGCAAATAAAACAAGAGAGGATGAGAGAAACTAAGACCAGATGTGACCACACGCCCCCAAACACCGAGGGTAGATTTAGGATTAACCTGCACCTCTCATACATGCTCGCATACACGCACGCACGCACGCACACACACACACACACACACACACACACACACGAGTTTCTTCCTCTCTTCTCTCCCTATCTTTACCTCCAACACAACTCTACCTAAGCCCTTTTCATTCTACTCTGTTCTTACAGTTGCTTGTTCTGTTACCATAGCAACATTTAGAATGTGAATGCCTTGTGGCTGTAGCTCGTCATCCATTTTTCCCCCTCCTGATTTTTTACGATGCGCAGTAAATCAAAAGCAGAGACTGACTGCAGAATTGTATTCTTTACTTTTCTTAATCTCTAGATTTAAACTTTAAGTACCGTTCATCCTCGGAACTGTTGAAATGTACTAACATCTCGCACCTACTTTTTATTTTTATTTTTTTGTGAGATTTAGCCAAAACTCCACTTAATGGATGGAAAGCGCTTAGGAGGACTCGGTGAGATAAATGTGGCACATGCTGTGAAGAGAAAGCAGCGCGTGTTTGGGTGCAGCTGTTTGAAACGGTGTTTAAGAGTGAGGCATCGAGTGTCAGAGACAGGTTGTGTCAGATGAAGTCATTATAACATCACATCACTCAGCTCTCTCTCCCTCCCTCATCCCGTCATCACTCCCTTCATCCTGTTTGAAGTCATTTATGACACTTCAGGGTCTGGAAGGTGCTTCCTGACAACACAGACTCTACTGTCTGCTGCTGCTGCTGCTGCTGTGTGTGTGTGTGTGAGTGTGTGTGTGGGAGTGTGAGTGGCCTTGCTTGTCTCTGGTGTCATCATTCAGTCCCTCAATGATGGATTACAACAGGGACTTCCTCCATATTCCCAGGCTTGTGGGAATAGCAGGTTGTGTGTTGCACGCTCTTATAGTCAGCTCTCTCTAATGTGGTATTATTTTTAGTCCCATTTGATCAGAGTGACATTAACACACTTTGAGTGAGATATCATGCCTGGCAGGACGGACCCAGACACCGTTACTGAGAGTGTGTGTAGCTGGTCAACTTGTGCACTCTGGTGGCTACAGGACCAAAAACAGCAAATATGAGCAGAGAGCAGCCATTTTGGGTCAGGTGACTTTTTTAAGTTTCTTTGTCGACCATCAGAGTCAGAGCTGCTTTTTGACTTGATGGCTGCCGGGTGAATTTCACAAGTCTGTTCTGAATTTGCTGAGTTAAGGAGGTTGAGTAATGATGCTCAGCCATCATAGCGTGACACGCGTTTGTTTGCTTTGTTAGCGTGATCCACCCTGATCGTCAGTTTTGTCTATTTGCACGCTTTGCGGGATGCTTAGGATTTTAGAATGGGATGAATGAGTAATCCTGGATATGCGCTGTTTATTCAGATTCCCAGGTTCTTACCCCACTGAAGCTCCTCTGTAATCTTTGGAGTAGTATTTGACCACATACGTTAAAAAACATGTGTGTGTCACAGAATGGGTGTGTGACCCTCAAAATGTTTCCTGCATGTTGACCTTTGGCCCTCAGCTGAAGTGTCGGCAGGATGCTGTAGATCAAGGTGACCTCAGCTCTCTTCACGCTGCTCCTCCTCCACCCCCTCTTTTATTCTCCTCTTTATTTTCTGCAGCAGGAGAGACAGACACTAAAACGATGAGAAAGAGAAGGATAGTGTGAAACTAAAGAGAGGAGAGGGGGACTGTTTTGATTTATGGAATGGAACAAGTGAGAGGAGAAGAAGAAGAAGAAGAAGAAGGGGTGGGGGTGAAGGTGTGCTGTCTGCTACTGCTCCTCCTGCAGCACACACATGTGGTTAACATTTACAGGTGGTGCATGTGTGGCCACAGCCATTCATCCCCACCTGTGTGTGTGTGTGTGTGTGAGAGAGAGAGAGAGAGAGAGAAAGAAAAAGAGAGAGAGCGTGTGTGTGTGTGTGTGTGTGTGTGTGTGAGTGTGAGGCCTGGCTGGAATACGGACACTTTAAAAGCCTTTGACTCTCCATTAAAGTGGTATTTTCCACGTTCCTGTTTAGATTTTTTTTTTCTTTGACCAAAACCACATCAGTTGGAAGTAAAAGAAACACAATAACATTAAAGCTGATCACTGATCCAAAAAGCATGCTGACCTTTAAAAAGTCAAACATGGTCAGAACTTTGCTGAGTCACACTGAAATATAATTACACATAAAGTATCAGGCGGATTACAGTTTTCGACATTTCTTTGGTTGTAGCATTTTCTGTAAAGTTGATTCGACAAATCTACATGTGCCCGCAGTTGCTCTGCCATTCGGTGTTTGTTTTTCAAAGTAACCTGAAGTGATATTTGTTTGCATTTCTCGTGACGTCTCCAGTTACCGGCAGAAGTTTAAAACATCTCTCTAATCTAATTTATTGCCCCACAGAGACATCCCGGATTGTAACGTCCACCCCCTCTCTGATCCACTCTGGCACTTTTCCCTTGTCATTTGTATTTTCCCACTTATCGGCAGTGTTCTCCTCTTGTCAGGGAAACTGGAAAAGAAAGCAAATCTAATGTTTTATCATGATGGAATAATTCTGCTCCAGCCATCACTCAGCATTTTTTTTTATTATTGATAATTCCACAGATATTAACAAAGGTTCCTCTTTCACCACCGGAGGGAGAGACGAAACAATATACTCATCTAATATCCCCAGGAGCCTTGTAACGATGAAATAATTTTCTGCTAAGCATGACTCAGCAGTTTTCCCCTCCTTCCTCATTTGTTTTTCATTCTCCCCATTGTCAGCGGGTTACGGCAGAGCCACAGAAAGGATGGAGTTGGGGGGGGTGAACAATGAGGGAGCAGGATGAGTGAAATAATGGTGTGGATTAGATTAAGTGAGAGAGATAGTTGGCTGGAAAACAAGAGCGCTGAGGTCAGCATTCCTGACAATTAGAGAAAAGGGGAAGATGTAAAGAACAGCGAGAGGAGAATTCAAATAGGAACGGGAGGAGGAGGGGGCGTTAATTTCTCAATTCATTTCTTTTCCTCTCTGTTCTCTTTGTTCTTCTCTTGTCTCTTTCTCACCTCACCTTCACTCTACCTGCTGTTTTGTCCTAGGGACCGTCTGCCATTTCATTCAGCGCAGAGTTTTATTGAAGAAGAGAAAACAAAGCTCCTCAAACTAATGACTTTGCAAACAGCTTTGTAAATGTCACCCTGTAAGATTGCTTGCTGGCATACTAACTGAATAACAGGGTCACACACTTTCAAGAACATTGAAGTCCCTAAATACGAATGCAGTTCTACCAATGACCCACTGAATAATCCGTAAACCATGTGTTTTGGTGGAGACAGATGCACAGTAGCAGCCTTCATTTTGATGAAATGAAGGAATGGGAAATATTATTATTGTTGTTGTTGTTAATAGCAATGTGCTATGCCTGTAATGCTAGTATATAGCGCGGGTTGACCTTTGGCCTCTTGCACCCACCTCTCATTAAGGTCGTGGGTAGTTTACAGGATGCTGACAGGTCTTCTTAGATAGTTTCACATATTTTTTTTACACAAGATCCAGCACCTGAAATCCTCCCTCACTGGAACCATTGCCGTCTAGACCTCGTGCCAATTCACTCTTTCAGGCCTGAATCTTCTCGGGACATGTTCGTGTCGGGGTTGCTAAGTGCTAGCATGTGTGGCCCGGCTAGCTCAGTCGGTAGAGCATGAGACTCTTAATCTCAGGGTCGTGGGTTCGAGCCCCACGTTGGGCGTTGACCTTTTCATCATGTTTGGACAATCTCGGAGTGAGGTTTGCTTTCAAACACGAATATACACTTAGAGGATGCCTTCAGTCTGCGCTGTAATGCACTGCTTCTGTTTCTTTGCCAAGAAAATCATATTGTTGACAGTTGTTGAGTACATAAAAACTAGTGTTGGCGCTTATTCTCTAAACCTTCTTAGTCTTGTTTTCTCTCCAGATTTACACTGGTGGAAGTTTGCCTTTTAGAGCTAATGCCCTTGTGCTATTTTGTCCGTATCACAAGCTCAGCGATGTCTGTTTGTGTCACTGTGGGGGGCCAGCCGGAGGCGGGGACCTCCGCAGATGACATGCAGACCGGCTTGCTCTGTCGGTAGAGCATGATATTCTTAATCTCAGGGTCGTGGGTTCAAGCCCCATGTTGGGCGGAGATGTTTTAAATTTGACAATCCTCCAGTGATGTACTTCTTTGGGTGCTGTCATTAACGTATTATAGTATACTGTCAATATATCTGTCAGTCATCATAACACAAGGAACATGGATCGTCGGCTCAAAGTCGTGGCATGTGTTTGAGTTAATAGCTCATTGTCGGATCATGCTAGTTTGCATCTTTCACTCGTCTGACTCTTTACAGCCTCAGCCCAGGTGAAGTCTGGAGTTTGAAGGGCTGCAGTGTGTCACAGTATAACATTACTCTCAGAGTTCACAGTGAACTCTACTCAGCCTCAGGCGAGTCTGACACACTCACAGTGGAAAACTGAGACCCTGCAACACAGGCTGGAAAATGAACTCTGACCCCGAGATGAGCAAAGGTGCACCAGTGCTTTTGTTTTGAAAACGTTATCTGGACTCTTAAGAAAAATGTTTCCTTGTGGACTTTTCGTGTTTGTTGATCTTACTTCTCAGCATCACGTTCTCATTCTGCCGTAGTTCACTTGTGTGACGATAAAAGCTGCGCTATAACCTGGCAGATTTATATCATGTGAGGAACCCTGGAGTGGGTTGGACAAGTTTACAACCTTTTACTTGCTAAATGATATCGTGGAGGAGGGAGACAGACAGAGACGAATACAACACCCTCCACAGCTGTAAGTGTGTGTGTGTGTGGGTGGGTGGGTGGGTGTGTGTCTACAGGTGCAGTGGGGACTCCACAGGCTGTACTTACATGGTCTCCAGTTGAACTTTTTATTTTCCATGTTTGTTTAAAATGGATGTGTGTATTTATTTTATAGCCGCCTGCAGAAAATGAAGAAATGAATAATGTGTGTGTGGGCGCCAGGGGAGGCTTTACTTGTGCACACACACACACACACACACACACACACACACACACACACACACACACACACACACACACACACACACTCTCACACACACTCACACACACGTACACTCCAAGTGGAATGTGTTTCTAGCAGCGTTCATGTAGCTTTCAAACAATTACAAGTAAAAGTTGGCATTCACATATTTCTTCTCTCTGTCACACACACACACAACACATGAACACACGCACGCACACACACACACGCACACACACACACACACACACACACACACACACAAGGATTCTCAGTCTGGCCTGCCTAAGCCCCTCGTCCTCTCAGGGCTCAGCGAGAGACTAAGGGGATTTAGATTGTACAAGACAGATTTAGACTGACTCCCTCCCTCACTTTCTCCCTCTCACTCCCTCGCCCTCCCCAGGCCTGGTGCTGCACCACTGAAGTTTTTACTCTAACACAAGGAACAGATGGATGGAGAGAGTGAGGAGAGAGGAGGGGAGAAGGTGGGAAAGGATTGAGGAGAACTAAGGGACAACAGCACACTAAAGAGGAGAGACAAGAGTGATGCAGCAGAGACAGAGGGAGTGTGTGTGTGTGTGTGTGTGTGTGTGTGTGTGTGTGTGTGTGTGTGTGTGTGTGTGTAGCCTAATATTTGTCCAAGTCCTCATAGATATCCCCCCAAGAGACAAGTTAACAAGCCTGTTATTTTTCTGCACCACTTAACAAGCTACACAACAGGTGGCATGTGAGGATGTATGTTTGTGGCTAGTGTGTGTGTGTGTGTGTGTGTGTGTTTGTATGTGTGTGTGTGTGTGTGCGTATGTGTGTGTGTGTGTGTATGTTTGTGGCTAGTGTGTGTGTGTTTGTATGTGTGTGTGTGGGGGGGGGGGTGTACAAAGGATTCAAACAGAGTGGAGATTCATTTCTTGCTCTCCATTTTCAACTTTCTTCTCTTTTTGCTCTCCCCCCACCTCTCTCTCTCTCACACACACACACACACACACACACACTCAATGCGTCTTAGTGAAGGCAAAGCTCTTGTCGGTTGTCCAAAAGTCTCCTCTCATCTTTTTCTCTCTGCAAATTAAGTCCTGGTGGATTTCAGTGAGAGGGTTTCCCTCTTATCACACACACACACACACACACACACACACACGCACACACACACACACACACACACACACACATGCACAGATACACAGTGTGAGGTCCTGGGTGGATCTTGATATTCATGTCTCCCTCTGTGCAGACTCAGAACCGGATGAAGCTGATGGCCGACAACTACGAGGACGAGCACCTGAAGGTGGCGTCTCCCAGCTCAGAGCAGGCCAACAATCACAAACCCTCCCCTGATCAGGTATGGCCCCGCCCCCAGAATGAGTGACCCCACATCTGTGACCTCTGACATCACTTCAGACTAACAGTAGGACTTTGTGGGTGAAAGCATGTTCTAACGCAACCTGGCAGGTCTGCGATTGTCCAGTTTGAAACGTCTGCGTTTCTGTACTGACTCACTAACTTCAAGCTTTCTCTGAACTCACGCTGCCGACCAATAGGACGACGAGGAGGGCATTTGGGCCTAGCCAATCACATGCCTTCTTTCTCTCCCTCCATCCACCACTTTGTACAGAAGGGTGAGCATTTATCTTAAGTCCAGTCACGTGTTCCATGTGCTCATCTTGTCATCGCTCCTCCATCTTCATCACCTTCGTCCATGAGTTCGTTCTGGTGTCGTGACTCGGTCCCTTTTCCTTTCATTCTTTCAATGAATCATCTTGAATCATCTCATTCGCTGCTGTATTTTTCATTTCAATATTTTGGGGATTTCTCTTTTTTTCAAGAATGAAATTACATTTTTCTTATGTTCAGCCATTTTCGTTCCCCTGAATGAGCTTGAATCCCTCCGTAATGAAATCCCTCTTTCATACGTTCCAATCCTCTGATGGTCATTCAGATCATATGCTTTTTCTCTTATTTTCACTTTTTTCATCTCTTCATGTGTTGATCCTAGTGTTTGTCTGTGCAGCAGCATCTTCTTCGCATTGGAACCCTCATGTGTTTATCATGATGCCTCAGATCACAGCGTTACCCTCATCCTCTCTCGACCTTCCTCTCGTGTGTGATGTAGCAGATGACTGAACGAAAGCAAAGCCGCTCCTTTGCCAAACTCTTCTGGAAAAAAAAAATCTGCGATTTGTTTTTGAAGAGCCTGACCTTTCACCCCATGATGTTTTTAAAATGACACAATCTGGGATTTCACTGTTTTTCAGGCCCTTGGGTCATTAATCGCACATGCATGACAACTTTCAAGTCAAGCACGAGTGCAAACTCAAGACTGCACATCAATCAATAACACGTCCACTGTAGAATTTCATGTGTTTCAGGCCAAAACATTTCTCTTTTCATTCTTATGAATCTTTAATAGGTTCCTTTTTTTTATTTGAACCTTTTATTAGATTTTCTTGCAAAGTGGAAAAACACAGAAGCATGTGTGTTGACACTAGTGAGAGTCCTGATTGTGTAAAAAAAAAAAAAAGTACCTTTCTGCTTTACTGATGAAAAGAAACATTCAAAAACATTGTTTCCATGGTGGTAGAGTATTATTGGAAACAGGACAGTGGAGGCAGCACCACGCACATATGAGCAGCACATGCTACATTTAGCGCACCTAACTTCCTCTTGAGGGATTTCCCATCGGGACGCTAAAAAGCCCCAAGGTTCACCGGCAGATCCGAGTCCGTCCCTGGTTATTAATTAGCAGTAGCACCTCCACGCTGAGAGAGACGGACCAGCCGCACACACACACACACACACACACACATGCAGAGCTCGCGAGCAGCCACACGCACACAGGCGCTGGCACACTCTGCCCTCAGTGTGTGTGAGGTGGGGAACCTCGCCACAGCACATTACATCAGAACAGTGAATGACTGTGGCTGGTTCCATAAGAGGATCCTGTGCTGCAAGAGCAGAATGAAATGCCTGAGGAACAACTGCAGCGGAGAAACACAGGAGAGGCTTTGTGGGGGGAGACTTTAATGGTCCTCTGCTGTTTTAATGGTCTTGAGTGAGTTTAGATGCATCACTTGGAAAAGACAGAGGGGACGTGGAACTCCCTGTTTTTGTTTATGGCTTTAAATGACTCCACATGAATGACCACACATGCCTCTTAAACCAAAGCCATCACAACTCATTAAGTTACTCCGGAGGTATAAATGATTTAACCTGTGATACGGTCCTTGCTGCCGCAGAATGCTGGCGATCTGTTTGTTAGGATTAAACATATTCACATATTCATAATTGCAGCAAATAAAAAGCTGCGGTTGTATTTGCACTTAAATGTTCAGGGTGTAAAATAACTCTATAGGTTTACAAAAAAAAATAAAAAATAAAAAAAAGGGTATAATCATTTAAATATAAAAATGTATGTATTCATTTTGCTAGAGCGTATCAGTTGATTCACATCAGCAACTAATCCTCTCTATGCAGGCTGCCATGTTGCATCACCCATGATCAGAATGGACGAAATTGTCCCTTGGTATGTTTTTGGTGAGGACGTCCTACACACTGTGCCTTTATGTCAGATCTCAAATTTTAAGGCGAAAACCAGAGAGTTTCCTTAGCCATAATTGTTATCTTAACTTTAATAGTTTATCCATTAATGCTTTCTAGTAAAAAAAAAAAATTGTGACCAGTGACCAAATTAAGTGAATTTGGTCACTGCATACAGTAACATAATATAAATTAAATGCCTCTCTTAAGTGCCCCCCTATAGCTGTATAGGTGTGTGTGTGTGTTTAATATTAAAGATATAAAATCAGAGAGTTTCAGGGATCGTCCTCAAACCAAGTGTTTATTTGTTGCACCGCATCAGCAGCCACAGCTCCAGAGCTGACAACGCACCCTGCATTGAAATCCTTCCTCCCTGCTATGGAGGCAGCTCCCGGTCAAACAAACAAACGTGGTTTTGCTTCTGTGCACGTGTGTCTCAGAGGAATCCGCAGAAGGGGGAGAAAAATCCTGATTTCACCACATAATGTGGCCGTGGACGGCTTTTTCAAAATGCGGCTAGTCAGTGAGGCCGACTGAATGTCCCTCTTTGGTGTCGTTTCAAAGTACAGAGCAAGTCTAGTGGGCAGTCTTAGGAGGATCATAAAGACACACACACACACACACACACACACACCCATGCGCACATTGCTGTATAAAATTATGTGTCCTGTGGGATTGTTTGGTGGTACAGTGAGACATTGGAGCACACCGTGGGCTCATTAAACACACACTGTATACATTGACCGTTGCAGGTTGTGTAATGCAATAAAAACATATAGACACACACAAACTGTAGACCTTAATAAAATCTCTAAATTCAAAGACCCTGCAAAGACTCGCAGGGGTCAGTGTTGTGTCCATATGCCGCAGAGTTATTATTATTGCTCGTGTAAATTATCTTTTTCAAACACGATTTGTCATATTAGAGGAAAAGGAAAGCCGCGGCGTTGCGAGCGCCGTGTAAATGTCTTCTTTGTGCCCCCGTCATTCCTTCCATGCTTTCGCTCTGCTTCTCATTTGTCTTGCATTTGATCCGCAGAGCTCCGCTGCAGGTCTGGAAAGTGTGGACAGTGATTTTCTTTTCAAGCTTTTTGACGGAATAGTCGGGATTAGGGCGCGCTGCCAGAGAGCAGCTGTGGCACACATGGCGGGCGATGTTCTGCGGGGGTGCGAAACGCCAGAGTCTGAGCTAGGTTTTTTGCGCACGTTGTCGTATTCATTACTCGGCGCAGTCCAGTAGAGGTGATGCCACTGTAGCGTCGCGACCGCTGGGACTCATCCTAACACGCTGATCGAAACAGTGAAATCCTGAATCTGCGGCCTCACTTTTCCCCTGCCCCTTGTCCACCACCCTCACTGCTCCAGAGGGAAATGCACAGTGATGTATTTGGTAACGGACGCTAACTACGGCGGCGTGTTCTTGCATTCGTTCGTACTTTCTGAGTGTGTGCAATCATTGACATTACGTATAAAAGCGGCAGTCTTTGTTTGTCGTTGAGAGAAACACGCAGCTACACAGCTGCTCTCTGTAACGAACGCTCGAAATCAAAGTGACAGCTCCTCTGATTGTCTTCCAGTTTACTTCCAAATACAAGTGAGTTTCCTGTGCCTCCCCCACAATCAGGCCCATGCTCAGCTAATGTCATTTTCATGTCATGATAATCACACGCAGAAGTCAGCGCTTAGTGATTGTTGGAGTTGCATTCAGAAATGATCCAAATCTAAAGCCTTGTGTGTTCGATGCCGTGGCAGCTGAGACAGGAAGTTTGCAAGTAGCAGCCCGCACCGTGTAGATGAATGTGCTGCGAAGCGCCAACATGGCTGCTGCAGTTACGTGACTGACTGGTGGAGTGCAGGTGAATGTCACATTGATTATTTATCCAACTTTATCAATTAGGCTTTTACCCCCACAGCCATTCCAACCTGCGCTGATGCTGCTGGATACACACATCCTATAAACAAACATCAGTTGTGCCAGAAGCAGTGTGGGCGGGGCAAAAAGTGGACGGAGTTAAAAAAAACAAATAAATAAAAAAGATTTCGAGGTCACCTTGGTCTTACATTCACATCACACACTGATGAGAATCCAGATTGATTTCAGACTCAGACTGGTAACAGGGTGGTAGTGGGTTTGTGTGTGTGTGTGTGTGTGTTTGTGTGTGTGTGTGTGTGTGTGTGTGTGTGTGTGTGTGTGTGTGTGTGTGTGTTTAATGTCTATGGTGAGTGACGATGAGCATGGGACACTTAGTGTGGACAGATGCAGCTGTGCTTGAATATACATTTACACACACACACACACACACACAAGGCCCCTTAACATGCTTCCTCTGCATTTAAACACTGCTATTCCCTCGGGAGACTGGTATGTCAGCATGCCTTATCTATGTCTGTGTGTCTGTGTGTGTGTGTGTGTGTGTGTGTGTGTGTGTGTGTGTGTGTGTGTGTGTGTGTGTGTGTGTGTGTGTGTGTGTGTGTGTGTGTGTGTGTATGTGCGCCTCTTGGGGGGTCTTTGCTAGTAACCCTAAAATCTGTTTTGCTCATCTCACTCTCATTCCCAGACACCCAAGGCCATGCATGCACACAGCCACACACACGCACACACACACACACACACACACACACACACACACACACACACACACACTTCATTGCCCCACTGAAACAGAGTCACCATCCATTTTCTTGTATGTTTGTGAGTCATATTGAGTTTGTATGTTGAGTTGAACAAAATAGATGTTTTTTGATATTTCAAAGATGATGCACTACAATAGACTAATAACATGAAAGGACCATATTAACATATGTCTGTCTCCTCCCCCCTCAGATTCTCTCTCCCCTCCTGGACCTCAATCAGAATCGCAGCAAGCTGAAGCTGTACATCAGTCACCTGACCTCACTCTGTCAGGAGCGGGACCCAGTCATATTGCAGGACTTTGCCCCGCCCCCCGCCTATCACCGCACAGACTCCGCCACCTGGCACACGCAGCTGCACAGCATGACACACGAACAGGTAGGGCTCGTGGCTCAGTGGTCCGAGGTACCGCACCTACACAACTCCTGCTGAAGTGAAGGTCCTGTACTTTCCTCCCTTACGCCCTTCACGTTATCGGAGGCCAAACAAAATCATCCAGTACAGGCCATATTTAGATATGTTTCAATTGTTTTGTTGATGTAGTATGTTCAAGAGTAGATTTTTTTTCAGGTCCCGATGGCTGAGACAGTCTCAGCGTGACTTGACTCATATGATCACATGATCATCGCTTGTGAAAACGGTGACTTCAAATGACATCCAACGTGCAAGATATTTGAGCTCTGTTGATGTATAGTGGTGCGCAAGCATTCGTGGGTGAATGCTTTTGTGTGCGTGTGTGTGTCTGGGTGTGTGTGTGTGTCAAAAAAATGTGGAAAATACCTGTGGATGTTTAGTCACTCCTCATTTATCAAATTCTCAAACCCGCCTCTTTGTGCTGTCTTGTATGTGCAGGATGTGCTGATGTGTGTGTGTGAGTGTGTGTGTGTCTGACTGTGTGTGTGTCTCTGTAATTGTGCGAAGGTGCTCGTAGGAATGGGGCACTCGCTGGTCAGCCTGGCAGATTTTTGGCACGGCTTTGAACATTATTGAAAAGATTTACTCCGGCGGGTCACCTGACGACAAGCGCCTGGCAGCCGAACAAATGGCGTTTGAGACGTTTTCTTTTTGCGAGGGGTAAAAACTCTGCGCGCAGCTTTTGGCAGCAGGAGGCTGGTTCGCTCGCATACGGAGCAAATGGGAGGAGAGGAGAGGGGAGAGGATCGTATTTGTCTCAGTGTTGATAGAGTTGTCATGTGAAGAGCGGAGGAAGGAGAAGTGAAATGAGGATAGAGGAGGCGAAGGTGAGCTCTGGAGGAAATTAGCCGAAGGGCTGCACTGTAGCTCCATCGCCATGGCAACAGGTTGTTTTCTCAGATACAGAACACCAGCGGTATATATTCAATTTATACCTCGTCTCTTCCCCTGCCTCGGACTTCCCCTGTCTCCCTCTGTCTTCTCCCGCGTATTGAAAACATATCAGACGCTGGTTGCTACATGTGGTACACATTGAGCAGCGGTAACCTTAGACACGCGCCTATGTACTAAAAGCAATGTGACAGAGTGTGTGGTTAGGGTACAGCGGGGCTAGTTTCCTGCTGAAAGCCCTATTGTATGTCCTAATGCTGCAGAATGTCTCTGTTTAGCATGAGAGCCTCGGATACGCCGCCGCATGGTTGAGTGTCACTTTAAATAAACCCTGAATGCAGAGAATTAGGCTGTCGTTTATCATTGTGTACATTAAAGGCACCGAGAAATGGTCCCGGTGACTTTCATGGGCAGGCCATTACTCGGCGTATTTTTCATCATCAGCCGCTTCCCCCCTGAAAGAAAATGCCGACGCTCCTCTGCGGTTCAGCGGTTTCCCCCAGAAGAAAAACACACTCTGAATTAAAAGTGATTATGTGCGCAGCTGTGAAAGCTTATCTAACAAGATTGAATGCTTTTCGACGGCCAGCTGAGTGGCCTGCAGTATTTGAGCCCTGCCGCCTTCTGTTTGTGAAAACAATTTAAGGATACTGAAGACATTTTCACCAAACTCAGCTCGCGGCCACATCCAAGTCAAATTTACAACTGAGGAAAACACCATCTTAAAAAGACTGTGTTCGCCGTCCCGCCACAAATCACTGGCGTTTTGCGCAACTGCTAACCGCTCTCGTGGCGCGCTGCAGTGTTTTCGCATTTCTGCACATTTGTTTCGGTGCAGTGTTAAAAGCCGCTCATCCGTTTCAGAAAACATCGCGTGCGCCATCACTGTTGAGGTTATTCCTGCACGGACTCATGCGGCCATGATATATCCTCTTACCCAGGTCTGGCACTGACTTCTGATTCTCTCCATATGACGCTTCTGCGTTGACTCAGCGCAGTTTCTCATCTGCTGTGAACATCGGCTTCGGTTTAAGCCCCAATTTTAGTCTTGCATGACTTCCATGCTAACCAAACAGAAGCCTTAATAGACTAGAATGGCATCACCATCACTCTTCAGTGTCCTTCCATGGAGGTGTGAGAGTTGGTGAGACTTATATTTGTAGGCACAGCTTTTTCTTTTTCCTGAAACAACATCCCACTTCTCCTTAACTCCCTCTTTGCAAATCCACCCATCCTCAAGGCAGTGCCACTTGGCGCCATGTGTCTGCTGCAGACCCCGACCCAGCCTACACACACACACACACACACACACACACACACACACACACACACACACACACACACACACACACACACACTGCCAGTCTTTCATTCAAGCCCATGTTTGCCGCTTTCCTTCATCATGTGTCACAATCACCCTGACTGACCCTCTTAATACTCTCACACACACACACACACACACACACACACACACACACACACACACACACACATACTCACTCACACACCATAGATTCCATCCAGACCAGCATGTACTGTGCCAGCTTCTTTTCTCGGTCCTATGTGTGTGTATATGTGTGTGTGAGAGTGTGTGTGTGTGGGTGTGTGTGTGTGTGGGTGTGTGTGTGTGTGTGTGTGGGTGTGTGTGTGGGTGTGTATGTGTGTTTCACAAGGCTCACCCTGTCTCCGTTAAAATGCCTGGCACTCTGTAAAGCCATGAGGGTCATACCAGAATAGTATGTAAAACACACATGGACTGAAACAAACACACTTGCCCACACACACACACACACACACACACACACACACACTCACACATATTAATTCACATGAAGACCAGAGGCTTGTGTACCCAAGAGTCTGTGTCTCTGTCACTTTACCGTGGCAGATGAGCAGTGCTCCACATGTCAGGTTGTTTTTCTCCACCAGCTGTGAGAGAATAGAATCATGTGAATCTCAGCACCAACATAAAACCCTGTTTGATCTCAGCACAACAACAACCGCAGCGCCTCATTAATCCACACATTCCCAGCAAAATGCACGTTGAAGTGTCTTAATTCATTATGTGCACTAAGTTAAGATCTTTTTATTGGATGACACATTTTGTTGTAGTCCTCGTTAAACTTGTGTTGATGTTTGTAGCATTTAATTGTGATGATGTGGGTTTGGAGGCAGCCTCTGACACATTCAGTCATTCTTGTTTATGTCATTGTTTTGAAGCATGGATAGAGCAGAATTGTGCAGGGGCCATGTTTTCCTTTCAGATTATGATACACATGCTATGTGCTCCAAGCAATTCCAGTGCAACTCTCATTGCAGAAGGAAGAGAAGAGGAAGTGTGTGTGTGTGGGGGGGGGGGGGGGGTTCTTGAGGGGATACTTGTAGTATTTGAGACATGTCAGAATCCAAAACCAAACTGGTCAAACTTTGTCGTGAGGCAGACAACAGCAAAGCTTCAGTGTAACCCGAGGTGACGCTCTTATTGGCAGCGTGAGTCAGTGTAGACTGAAATGTTTCAGTATCTCTCCTTGATTGACATTTAAAGGTCTAAAGGTTCCAGACGGTTTCAGTCTCGGGTCTCGGCTAAATGGCTCCAGCCACATGGAGCCTCGCATTGAGCTGTGAGGCCAACTTTCTGAAGATGGATCAGCCTGAGATTTTTTATCCCCATTCCCATTTTTTTTATGGTTTGTCTGTGCTGGTGTTTGTTTCCATGTTTCGCTCTGACCTCAACTGAACTACAAAACTAACACTGATTCCAACAGTAAGGTTTTACCCAGTGGAGCCGCGTTCTGTGCCATAGTCGTAATAATAACCTTTATGGCTCAGTGACATCTCTAATGAGCACTGAAGAGCACTGGCATTTCTCTCTCTCTCTCTCTCACACACACACACACACACACACATACAGGAAGACTCTCTCTCTCTCTCTCTCTCCGTCTCTGAGAATTGGCTGGTGTGTTTACGTATCGACTGTGTGTAAATGTGTTTGCCTGTAAAGCATCCGTGAGGCATAGCGGCTCTTCCAGTGTGACCGTGCATCTGTGTTGGCCGTCCGTGTCAGTCTGAAAACAAATGGACGTTCGCGTGTGTTTGATGCCGTAAAAGGAAGGTATGAAGTGTTATTGGCCGAGTCGGCAGTTCTCCCGCCATTATTATGATTCCAGTATGAATCGGCTGTGACTCTGGCGGCTAAAAGCTGAACGTCTCCCGGCAAGCGACCACGATTGTGTGTGTGTGTGTGTGTGTGTGTGTGTGTGTGTGTGTGTGAGAGTGTGTGTGAGCCAAGTCAAACTGCAGAAACCTCAGGGAAAGATGAGCACACACATTTACAACTGGACATGTCACTGTAATGGAAGCAAATAGCGCACAATTACAGACTTCAGATGTCATTGTTGTTACAGTGTGAGCTCCAAATAAGGGGTTCTCTCAAACGGTAGCACAGAAGAATGTGTACTTTTTTCATTCCGGCTCACTTTACGTGCATTATCAAACCAGGTATCTGAGGTTTCTTGAGTCTGGCGACTGAAAGATCAACTAAATTACGTTAGAACAAATTTCCAACACACGAACAGTCCCAGAACTCTGCTGCAGGCTCAGGGGCTTCAAACACTACAAGCCTCTTTCAAGATCTCTCCTTCATTACAAGGAAGATACAAGCCTTAGAAAACTAAAGAGAAGAGGGATATGAAAAACTGTTATGTGGTTAGATTCACAGTTAAAGATTAAAAAAAAAATCTATTGTCACATTTGAATAGATCCCAGTCTTTAGGATTTTGGTTGAACTGATCTGTGAATTGAACACATGATGATTCTATAGTGGTGTTTACATCTCTGTTACTATGCTTGAGTGGGGCACTTAGCACCTTTGTCCACGTCCTTTGTTGTTGAACAATGACTTGCTCCCCTCTGCCATTCATCTCCACAAGGGCTCTGTGGCGCAATGGATAGCGCATTGGACTTCTAGCATAGCTCAGAGTAAGGCATTCAAAGGTTGTGGGTTCGAGTCCCACCAGAGTCGCTCTTTTTGAGTTATTTCAATGACAACTGAAGGCTAACATGTTTGTTCTTGGAATGAGGTGGGAGGTATCCAGCTTCACCTCTATATGTCACTAAATCCTTTGTTCTCTGCCTTTTATACGCACATGAAACTAAATTGCTGACACGGCGTTATCCAACATTACAGATGTTTATTCATAAAACGCATGTGTGACAATCAGTGTTGTTTCAGTTCTTCAGTCCGATGACCTGCGGCGAAGTGACGCCCTGGTCACAGACTGGCAGACGGCACAGGAACCACATCAGTCTGTGTGTGTGTGTGTGTGTGTGTGTGTGTGTGTGTGTGTGTGAGGACCTCTCGTGATTTGGAGGTCACTGATTGGGTACATTTTGACTGACAGGGGACACGAAAACAGGATGAGGCGGAGCTGGAACGTATCCATCACAGCAGATAAGAGCTGGAGTTAATACAGTGGTAGTGATAGAGAAAAGGAGTAATTATTGTTATTTTGATATTCCTGCTGTGTGTGACAGAAAGTTTCCGAGTGATAAACGTGCTGGAGTCACAGAGCGTCTGGCTGAGAGCTTATCTGTCTGTCAGTGATGGGTACCGTGTGTTTATCTTTAGAAAAATACATTCGCTGCAGACTCAGAGGGCACATTGAACACTGCAATGCCAACGCATTTGATTCTAAACCCTCAGTAACACAAAGTAAACCAGACTTGTTGATGCCTTTAATGTGTATTTGTTGTTTTCCTGTAAGGATCTGCCATGTGTTTATTTAGCCTTTGATGTGTAAATGTAGGATTTTGTTCATGCAAATGTCAGCTTGACTAGTATCTACGTTTTTTTGGGGCTTTGACCCAATAACATCCCCTAACATTAGTATGTAAATGTAATTGAATGACACATTTGTGGGTGTAACGCACTCTCTCTACGTTTACACCCAGACTTCTCTTGTTTTCGAAGACCTTCTGAGCAGTTGTACAGATCTGTGGGCCGAGACCTTTTGAAACATTGATGTTTACATTCCTGACTGGGTCTTATCCGCCATGATGAATTAGCAGTGAACACTGAGGGCTGTGAGAATTCCCTGTCAGTAACCGTAGAGTTTTCTATCGGTTTGCCTGCTGCCTCGGTGTCTGATAGATAATAAGATAATTCAGTTCAAATGCTGCCTCACTCGATTTCAGATCTGTAAGACTTGTCGAGGACTTGATCGGCTGGAGACGTTCTCACGTAGATTTCCTCTGAAGTGCCTCAAACACATCTCTGTCGATTGCGACACGAGGTTCTTGTGTGTTGGTGTTAATGGTCCTGTGATGGAACGAGGAGGATGGAGGGAGGAGGAGGAGGAGGAGGAGGAGGAGGAGAGGAGGTATGTGAATCAGGCAGAGGTTCAGACACATCCATTTGTGCTGTGCTGAGGTCTGGGGTCTCTCAAGGATTTCATTAGGCAGCTCTGCTTCCTGCTCCAAGATGATTGTTTTCTCTCCAAATTCGACACCGAGGTCCTCAACGACCATTAGATACACACACACGTGCGCGCGCGCACACACACACACACACACACACACACACACACACACACACACTTAGAAACACAGACAATAGGAGACAGTCAGACGCACAAACGTCCAACCCTCAGCACCAATTTCATGGCCCCTCTCTCTCTCTCTTTCTCTCTCTCACACACACACACACACACACACACACACACACACACAGTTGCCTTTACTGGTCATTACAGACTAACTGCTGGTTTCTATGCAGATTTATTGAGTCCAGGCTTAATGTCTTTTCCAGTCCCCGTGCCCCTTTTTACATGCGTTTGTCTTTTTTTTTTTTCTGGCGTCCACGTCTTTGTCCCTCCATCTTTCGACCATCGTCTCTGGTCATCGCTGGCTCCTCCCCCTCTTCCTGCTCGCCCTCCATGCCCGCTGTCTTCCTCCGCTTACTTTTCCCCCTTTAAATCTTTGTCATCGCCATTATCCCCTCCACTTTTTCCAGCGGCTTTCTCGCCCCCTCTTGTCGCTCCTTCGAGTCCCACTTCCACCTCTGCCTCTCTGCCTCTTTCCATCATCCATCCTCCGTCCCTTGTCTCTAATGGGAAGACAAGCTGGTGATGGTGACAGGTGAAGGGCGAGTGCTTAAATTACCGCGCAGAGAGAAACACGCAAAAACATCTCCACATTTGCGGCTCGGCGAAGATTCACACGTTTCTCCTGCTGCAGATGTTTCCCTCGGCCGGCTCCCGACGCTCATGTCGGAGGAATTTATTTCAGGACAGATGTAAAATCATTCTGACTTTTACTCACACCTCACAGATTTAATAGGATCATTATTTTTAAGATTACGTATTCAAATCATTGAAATGCCATCATATGGTTATGTAATGAAGAAAAAGTACACAATGTCTTTCATTCTAAGGCTTTTGAAATTGACAAGAATGCACATTCTGATATATTCCAAGTGTATACGACTTTGAACTAACTTGCATCCACCGTTAAAGTTTGCCCTCCTGAGAGTGGATGTTGCCCAGTGGATGCTGGAGTGTGTGTGTGTTGTGTGTGTGTGTGTGTTTGTGGTTTATGTGTGCAGCCATTAGTGCTGTTAAAGTCCAGTGTTGTGTAGTTGTTCCTTCAGGGCCAATTTAAGGTTAAAGTCTTTTTTATGTACTTTATAAACCCTGTTCTCTCTGAAGCTCCTCCACCTCACTCACTCCTCTCACTCTGCAGCCTGACCGGTGTTATTAGGTGCTAAAGTCGGAGGCTTGAATTGACAAATTAAACTTCCAGAGACTGTGAAATGATTATCTTACCTTCCATCATAGTCAGTGAAATGCTGGTGAGCAAGGCACAGAAAGGTGTAAAGCTCCCAGATTTGTCCGCTCCTCCATCCCCTTTCCTAAAAGCGTTCCCAGGGGCCATGCTTCTGAATTTGAGGATTTTCCCATCGTCAATTTGGCTAATTTAATAAAGCGGTTCGAATAAATCTTGCAAGTGAAGTAGAACTACGAGTCAAACACACTTCCCTTGTATTTGTTCCTCCGCCGCTGTGACTGCAGGATTTTGAGTCCTGGAGGAGCTGTTTCGGGTACGAGTCCTGGAGCTCTATTCCCAATGCAGCTCGTTAGCCTGCATCGTTAGCCGAGCTGCACTGGACTATGACTGAACACACACACACACACACACACACACACACACACACACACACATTCACATTTAATCACATGACTCAGGTGCTTTCGGGTTTATAAAGCAGTCCCCACACAGTGTAAGCCTGTTAGAACCAAATAGTCTAAATAGAGACTGGCGGAGAGACAGTTATTATAATAGTCTATAAAGGCCTGTTATACGTTATCCCTTTGCTCTCGCTCATAATGGTGTTTCTACTGCACAGCTCCAGGCTGCTGGAGAGAGAGAGAGAGAGAGAGAGAGGAGTCTCTTTAAAACACGATATCTTTACTTCCTCCAACGTCTACATCTCTGAGACGCGCACTGGAGTGTCGGGGAGAGCTGTGTCCCAATCTGTCGCTCCAGATTTTGAGCGGTAAATGTGCAAGTGTCGGTATAAGAGTGTTTGGATCTCAAATATCTTCGATTGGAAAAGAGATGTCAGACACAAAGATGCGACGCAAGGACACTCGAGAGCTTTTGGTGATCAGGGCCGACACCGGTGATGATTTGCAAAGTAAATCAACAAACGTGATTTCAGAGTTCCTGTCTGAAAGCAGCCTCCCTCCGTTTCTGTTGTTCTCTTTCTGACACATATTTCCGCTCCCTTGCCTATTTACCAATTTGCATGACCCCATCGTGTTCTACTCCCTATTCAAACTCCTGATAATGGTGGAAAATGAGCCCTGTGGTGGGGATGAAGGTTCAGTGTGTGAAGCATGAAGTCAAATGGATAAATTCTCACTCGGTCACAGTCATTACACCCAAAACTAAAACGTTCTTTCTTGCTCTATATGACCTAATTTCTCACTAAACTTCATGAATCATGTCATTGAGGTAGAAATGGCCTGGTTCCATTCATATAATTCATGTGCAGCGTTGAGGCCCACTGGTCCATTAATGGTCCAAAGCTGTGTAGTTGTTTTTGGCTGTGGAAACGCCTTGTTTCAGAAACAGCATGCCAGGCTTTAATATACGATATGGCTAATCATGTTTTTTCTTCCCATGCTAACTATGTTTTGTTTTGTTTTTCTGATGGACTTTATCCTTGTTTTTCTGGAAGTGGTTGAGTGGGCCTCTCTGCCATTAACCCTCATCTACAGAGGTGAGCGTCTGGACCTGGGAATGGGGGGAAAAAAAGTGATTTCTCTGAAACTGGTCAGATAAAGTTGACCGTTAGAAATGCGCCAGCATGTAGTGGGACAATCTCCTGATGAAACGCTGGCCTCTGGCCTCAGAGTGGAAGCTGCCCTGTGTGTCAGTGGCCCGTTAATGTCCTCCACTTAGATGATATGTATTGGCTCTGCCTCTGTCTTCACTTCCATTTGTTTCTCTGTTAATCTCTCTGTCCCTCTCTTGCTCCGCTGAGTTATGATTTCTTTACAAAACATTAGCATTCCTCTGCCAAGAGGTCCAGTCCTCGTAATGTGTGTCAAGGGGTCATCGCACTTCACACACACACACACACACACACACACACACACACACACACACACACACACACACACACACACACACACACACACAGAAAATTCCCTGAAACATGCACACAAAATCGGATCATCATTCTGGAGCCGATAGCCAGCACGTGCATGTTTTCTTAAGGTATGATTTTGTGTGTGTGTGTTTTGTGTGTGTGTGTGGGTGTGTGTGTGTGTGTGTGTGTGTGTTTGTGCGTGGGTTGCCGCGTGTGGGTTCCTCCAGGCCTCTGATAAGGGAGATAATGATCCATCATGATAATGGAGCTTTAATGGCTGCAGTAAAAATCATCCTCTCAGCCTCTCGCTCTTCTCACACACACACACATACGCACACACATGCGCGCGTGCACACACACGCACACAGTATCCTACTGCTTACCTCTATCTCCCGACTACCCACAATCCTTTCCATCACTCACTAAATTAGAACTTGAGCTTGCGGGTTACACTTCATGCTGGGCATTCACACACACACACACACACACACACACACACATGCATGCACACCCACCTGCTATGTTAAACACCCAGACCACTGTATCCCTCTCTCTCACACACACACACGCACACACACACACACACACACACACACACACACACAGGAAGGAGTCATGAATCTGACAACACTCTCTCTGCCCTCTTGCATTATTCCATCTACATGTCTGTGTGGCCACACACTGTGATCACATGAGACCTGAACCATGGGAGCCTGTAACCACATCTAAGCCCATACCTCATAACAGGGACTGTGCAGTGCAACCTTGTTTACATTTAATCTCTTCAGGTCATAAATGAGCATCTGCCTGAATGTAGCAAGAGATGGAGTTTATTGCGTAGCATCGCGGGGATGTTATCTTTGCAGAGGAATCAATTATGATTACTCTCTGCAGAAATCTGGGGCCTGTGTTCCCAGTTGTTCTTCTGATTTGTATCGGTTATGACAACATGTTTCTCCATCGGTCAGCTGTGGTGATTTGAGAATGTAATATGCCCCCTTTTTTTTTTTTATCTAACAAAACCTTTCAGTGATTAAATTTAGTTGACTCCGCTCCGAGTCGATAGGTGGATCTCAGCCTGTTTTGAGTTTTCTCTAATCTGTGTTTTTATCATGAAGTGATGAGAAGTTTTAGCGTTTCAAGATGAACTCGATATTAAAAATGAGATTTCATATGTTTTAGATGAAAACACGTTTGTAGTGGAGCCCCTCAGACATGTACAGTAGCGTTTCAAGGGACACGAGGGGCCCCAGCCAGAGGGCAAACCCAAACAAACCCACTTCACCATACTCTCAAAGAGAACATGCATCGTCAGCATCATTTTCAGGCTTTGGATGTTGACATTATGGGCAAAATTATAAACAACACCAGCGCATAGATGATATGAAGGTTGTCGTTAAAGTTCAAGCGCAAACCCCTGTCACCATCACAGACATGTCCTCCACTCACGCTTGAGAAGATCCTGACTGAATTTAAAGGGGCACAAGCAGAAAATACGGCTGAATATGTCTCATATCTGCTTTTCAAGTCACACTGTGAGAGTGAGGGAATTCATGTTTGACCGTCTCTTGCACTGGGGGTTTTGAGGTCTCGCAATTAAAAACACAAGTCGTATGACATCTGTTTTCCCTCGATCACGAAGCTTCTAATTACAGCCGCCTGTAGCAACGCGATAAAATAATCTTATAGCACATTGTCACATTTTTATTGGGCTTTACACAGTGGTACTTTGAGCAGATGAGCTTACCAGCTCCCTCATCTCCTCTTCCTCGGATCGTGGCGGCGTGTCTCAGATGTTGTATATTAGATGTGGATGATCCAGTTTCAGCATCATCTCCGTCTCTGACCCGTTTCATCACGTATTCCAGAGCAGTAGGTTCAAGGTTGTGTCGGAGTGCGAGCGTTTGACAGCAGACACACACACACACACACACACACACACACACACACACACTGAAGTGTTTATCTCCCCTCAGCTGTGTTACTATCTTATCTTTACTGCTGTGTTTTTCCCTGGGATTGCATCTAAAATGTGCTGCCATCCAGATGAATTACCTGCAAACACACATAAACCGACATGTTGGAGGGATGCTGATAAGCATCACACTCACACACACACACACACACACACACACACACACACACACACACACACACACATACACATTCCGTTCTGAGGGGATGTTGGCCACTGTGGAAGGGGAATAACAAATGATCGGAAGTGATAAAGATCAAGGTGTAGAGAGATGAGGCTGATAAAAGTTGGACTCCGCTCAGAGCTCATCAGTCTGCCCTAAATCTCTGGATCTCCCCTCAGTTGTGTTTGCATGGAAACGGTGGTGATTCTTCAAAGCTGTGATAATATCATGTCTTTGTTGTTTTCACCTCATGATTGGAAATGGTAAAAACATGTTTCACAGCTCTGGACGAATAGTTCATATTCAATGTTCATGATAAACACAACACACAGTCTGCGTTTCCTCCTCATGTCAAC
This sequence comes from Chascanopsetta lugubris, assembly GCA_016785325.1. Lineage (NCBI taxonomy): Eukaryota > Metazoa > Chordata > Actinopteri > Pleuronectiformes > Bothidae > Chascanopsetta > Chascanopsetta lugubris. The sequence continues at coordinate 24,633 of JAFBJT010110157.1, read as the reverse complement.
ATCACATCCTCTCCTCTGCCTCCTCAACCACTGCATTTCTCTCCTCTCCTCCTCATCGGTCACCTGTCCAGCCATTCAAAAAAAGCCATCCTATTGATTTATGCCCAGTCATTCTTGTCAATTCTAGATGAAGATGGTGAGGTTGTTGCGGAAAGCTGAAGACGAGAATAACATAGCAATTTCCAGTGATTCGGTATTTACAGTGCAACACAAGCTTATTGTACACACTTGCGCGTCCACATACTTTTGTCATTACTCTGTGCCACTGTTTCACTGTAGAGCAAGCACAGTTGGGTTTGTGCAGCGGGGAGAGCTGAAAACCAAAGCTGTATCTGACCGTGGCATCACACACGTGACGGCGGACCAACACAAATGTGGTCTTGTGTTAACACGAGTGTGTATTGATACAGATGTATTGGTCATTAAGTCAGTCAGCGTCTGACATCTCAGCTCGTCAGCAGCCAAAGAAAACAGCATCAGCACTCTCTCGCCGAAACGTTCCACTCGATATGGTCAGTAAGAGCTACACTGTGGTGTTTTCAGATTACACCACACCATATGTGTGCGTCCCTGTGTGTGTGTGTGTGTGTGTGTGTGTGTGTGTGTGTGTGTGTGTGTGTGCGTGCAACACTCAGTCATGCTACATCATTATCCCCGTAGCTGAGAGGAGTTTGCTTTTGTATCGGATTGAAATCACATGTCCCTCACTCGTCTATTTTGTTGTTTTCTCCACTTTTGGGGCGATAATCTTCTTTTCATGTTGTTGGGAAACAGTGATCATTCGTCATGAAGGTTTCCTCCTCCTCATTAGAGAGCAAAGATGAAGCCAAAATGTCTCAAATACCGGTGCCGTCTCCTTGCACTTTTAACGTCTATACGATGTTAGTTTATCACAAGTCTCCCTGAGCTGTCAATCAGGATATTTCACCTCATGACTATAGCATCAAATGACATCCGTTGATATAGTGGAGGCGGGGCTAGGACGCAGGAGCAATCAGATCATTGGCTTAGCTGAGCACCAAGGCTCTAAACTGGCGGGAAACAATGTTTTGCTGTTTTTCTAAATGCTCATCTGATGACAGAGTGATTTACAACATGTCTAAACTCTTTCTTTCAGTTGGAGGCGGAGTTAGAGCTGTGTGAGAGGGAGGGGGCGGAGCTTCAAGAGTATGCCAATCAGATCCTGCAGCAGATCGCTGACCGATGCCCCGACATCTTGGAACAAGTCGTCAACGCCCTGGAGGACAGCTGCTGACACACACACACACACACACACACACACACACACACACACACACACACACACACACACACACACACACACACACACACACACACACACAATCAGCCAGCTCCAGTGATCCAAATAAACACTAGTACAGAAACACTAGTTTCTGTGGAAACACAAGTAGAGTCACAGTGTTTTGATGCATATGAAAATTTAGCCTACATGTTCGTCACTCATCGTCAGAAAAGGATCTACAAACCGTTACAGCAAAATATGAGTAGGCTTTTCCAGGTTCTGTGTTTATTTCCGCTGCCTTCGGTTCTATACAACATTTGCTGCTATCATTTGACTTTCTCGTGTATTTTGTCGTCGTCAGGAACCTGACGATGAAACACTTTCTTCTTTCCTCGGCCATGGAGTAAACCGTAAAAAAAAAAAGAAAGAGAGAGAGAGAGGTTTGAATGACGAGAACGGTCAGGGGACAACACGACACTTTCATCTCTCGTCTCACGCGACGGATGAAGAGCATAATAAAACCACGATGCATCTCGCAATACTCCCTTTATGAAAACGCAGCAGTGTGGACGGTTTGTGTTTGTCTGCGACCTAAGAACACAACGTGTCCGTGCTGAGTTGAGATGATCCCTCACTGACCCCCCTGTGACAATCCCTTCAGAGTGAACACGAGGAGGCGTCTGCACTCGCTCATTTCCCCCTTTATGGAAACATGGTCTGTTTTTCTTTCTTGGGAGGGAGGGAGGTCATACAAGATAATTGTGATATATTTTTTTGCTTTTTGGTAATATATGAATATATAAAACACTAATCTTGTTGAATTGAGAGAAAAAAAATTGTCACCTATTGTTAGGTATGTTACATAATATGTCCCAAAAAAATGTTTATGTGCGAATTATGAAGAGAACACACACGTTAGTGAGAAGGTGCCGTGCGCTGCGCCAGCTCTGTGTCCGCCGGGGAACATCTTTTATCACGCTCACTCTCTCTCTTCCTTCGTGTTGTTTACAGCGGAGATGACACTCCAATGCATGTTTCCCACAGCGCTGACAGCCTGAGCATGGATTTATACGCTTGTACCACAGAGCACCGTAGGATCTAATTGTTTCCAATTCAAAGAAAACGCTCCTCTGACGGGGGTTTTTTGTTTCTGTTTTTGGAGCCGTGTCCCAATCCATGGGAGACCTGCTTTGCTGGAGGAAGACCAAATTAGACAACGGAAAATAAGCAACGGAGTCAAAGTGATGACTTTGACGTCCCACTCCAAAGGCGCCTTTACATATTTCCAGGCACTCGTTATAAAGATAGCTGTGCTGGCGGCCAAACTAAAAGTAGCATACGATCAATTTGGTGACATGAATCGGAAATCCTCTGTCTTACCTCAGTCGGTCTGATGTGATGGCCGCTGTGGAGCGCCGAGACCGAGTCCTCTCAAAGCAGCGGCTGCTGAATTGGGGCTCAGATCCGCTCTCATCATGTTTTGATGTGTGAAAACATACCTGGCGTCGACCGATCTCACCCTGTTCTCCGTGAGAAAGGAAAACCCGGTGGACACAGAACCCAAGGACTGGGATTTACACGACGTTCTTCAAACTCAAAAGCAACACAAAGAGTTTCATTTCAAAACAGCTGTTAGAAGAAGGTCTACTATGAGGCCTAACATTAATTCGAAGCTTGTGTACAGATTCCTTTATTTTGGAATGAAGCTCGCCCTGATTTGAGTTTGTTGCTGTGAACCCAGTGCCGTGTTTTCTGCGTGTTTTATACTGACGATGTTTTGTCTTTGCGAGCGGTGATGACTGGAATTCACCGTGATGGATTGAAAACAGGAATGAGAGAATGGAAATAAAACATGACCATATCTTTCTCTCTTCTTTCGGTGGAGGGTCCTCTCTTCTCCTTCTTCGTGTCTCTCTTCTTCACTTCCTTCCTTCGGTGGTTTAACAGGTGAGAGCCGTGGCAGCGCGGTGATGACGTGAGCTACGAGCGGTCGGAGCATCATATTGTTTTTCATTTGAAGGATTTGCAGAGGTCAGGAAAGGTCAAGCATCGACACCTCACAGGAAGGGAAACTAAGTCGGGTTTAAGGGAAATGTAAACATGACTTTGTGTTCCAGAAATATTATTGCCATTCCTGTAATCTTCTGGGAAACTGTTGGGTTTATCTTCTCTCACAAACGCCCTCACACCGTGGTCAGCATGTGTGAGCTAATACATTCGTCCACACTTCTTCTGACCTCTCCTTCCTTCCTTTTCCCTTTACCTCCCTCACTCTCTGTGTCTCACTCTGTCTCTCTCTCGTCTTCCTTTACATGCAAACTAACCCCCGGTCTCCTGTCCTGTCACCAATGGTCTAGTTTCAGTGAACTACGTAGCAGCGAGCAGAGTGAACCACAGAGGAGTGAACTACAGATCAGCCTGCAGAGTGAGCTACACAGATGTGAAGTAAAGAACAGCCTGCTGCGTGAGCTACAGAGAAGTGAACTACAGAACAGCAGACAGAGTGAACTACAGAGCATCCTGAAGGGTGAACTACAGAGCAGAATACAAAGTGGGCGACAGCAGCATGCGGAGTGAACTGCAGAGCTCTGTGGAGAGTGAACTAAAGAGCTGCAAACAGTGTGAACTACAGAGCAGCCTACAGAGTGAACTACAGAGCAGAATACAAAGTGGGCGACAGCATCATGCGGAGTGAACTACAGAGCTCTGTGGAGTGTGAACTACAGAGCTGCAAACAGTGTGAACTACAGAGCAGCCTGCTGAGTGAACTACAGAGCAGAATACAAAGTGGGCGACAGCATCATGCGGAGTGAACTACAGAGCTCTGTGGAGTGTGAACTACAGAGCTGCAAACAGTGTGAACTACAGAGCAGCCTGCTGAGTGAACTACACAGCAGTATGCAGAGTGAACTACAGAGCAGCCTGCAGAGTGAACTACAGAGCTCTGTGGAAAGTGAACTAAAGAGCTGCAAACAGTGTGAACTACAGAGCAGTATACAGAGTCAACTACAGAGCAGTATGCAGAGTCAACTACAGAGTCAACTACAGAGCAGCCTGCAGAGTGAACTACAGAGCAGCCTGCAGAGTCAACTAGAGTGAACTACAGAGCAGCCTGCAGAGTGAACTACAGAGCAGCCTGCAGAGTCAACTACAGAGTGAACTACAGAGCAGCCTGCAGAGTCAACTACAGAGCAGCCTGCAGAGTCAACTACAGAGCAGCCTGCAGAGTCAACTACAGAGTGAACTACAGAGCAGCCTGCAGAGTGAACTACAGAGCAGCCTGCAGAGTCAACTAGAGTCAACTACAGAGCAGCCTGCAGAGTGAACTACAGAGCAGCCTGCAGAGTCAACTACAGAGCAGCCTGCAGAGTCAACTACAGAGTGAACTACAGAGCAGCCTGCAGAGTCAACTACAGAGCAGCCTGCAGAGTCAACTTCAGAGTGAACTACAGAGCAGCCTGCAGAGTCAACTACAGAGTGAACTACAGAGCAGTATGCAGAGCATCGTACAGAGTGACATGCAGAGGGCGGTGCTAAGTTGAGATGTGGGGAGCCCGTCTTAGCATCAGTTTCACTGCGATGGAAAAGGGGGTAACACACACACACACTCAATCACTCACAGCAACACTTGTGTCTAAGTGTCTCAGAGTTGTGTTAGTGCAGTGGACACTTCAGACCTGAAACCAGATACACAACATTATAACTGGTTTCAGCTGCAGCAATGAAGGATAGTGGAAATGTTTAAAGATGGAATCAGAGTGTGTGGGTGTGTGTGTGGCTAGGTTAACTACAAAGAGACAGCAGGTTAACTACAAAGAACTGTAACACACACACACACACATACACATCTGTGCTTTTTGCATATGGCAGCATTTGGGGGGGAACGAGTCAGACCTGTTCAACTGGAAAATCTGGTCTAACAGAGCCACTCGGCTCCACTGACCTCAGACCTTGACCTTCAGCACAACTCTGACCTCGTTCTCTGTGAAGAATTTCCACGCAGGGATGAAAACATCGTCAGGTCACCGGGGTCGTCCGTTTTTTTATTCACACAATAACACACATCAAACGCCGGGCTGACGGTGTGTAAACGCCGCATGTGCTCCCGCCGCCGTCCATCCTCACATGTGGCAACGCTTTGCACATGTGAACGCACCTGGGAGTGTGCGGAGACTCAGCTCTGCTTTCTCCATCTACTGTCCTGATAGGGGGGGGGGGGGGGGGGGGGGGGGGGGGGGGGGGACGGAGGAGGAGGAGGAAAAGAAATGCATGTATGACTTGCTGATTTATGTGACAGCAGAAAGTGAGAGGATGATGGAGTGAGAGAGAGGGGAGAGTGGAGAGGGGACCCACTGAGCACCAGTCATCATTGCTGTCATGTTAGAATCTGTCTCTCTTGTGTGTGTGTGTGTGTGTGTGTGTGTGTGTGTGTGTGTGTGTGTGTGTGTGTGTGTGTGTCCACCTGCTCACTTCAGGTCCCTCAGCGTTTCACCATTACAAAGCTGCTGCAGTGTTTAAGCACTATCAGTCAGCTCTGTCCTTATTGTATGAAGGTTGCAGCTGGATTTGCTGGTTCAAAACCCGACAATGAGGTGTCGCCCTGCTCCACAGCACATAAGCACTCGGAGCCAAGTTATTGGGTTTTTGTAGGTTCATGCTGGAGAAGAGATGAACGTTTTCAATCATGCATAAGTCAAATTGATGTAATAACGATAAAATGGAAATAACAATGAGACAGATTTGTGAATATAGGCTCCGAGACGACCACTGTAAAAAAGTTAAACTCAAGGAATCTAAGACAGTCTTTGATTTTTCTCTACTTGAAAGAATTTGATTAATCGACCAATGGATTGATACAATGTTATTCATATAAAACATTTAACAATGCTCAACGGCACTCAAGGAAACAAATACACACAGCGATGATGTTGACCTCACCATCCAGATGTGACTATCTCCGACACACACGCCTCTATTTGCACAGAGCTGATAAGATACAGCTGATAAGATCCAAAACACAGATGTCCTTGAGATAAAATGTATTTGTGAACATGTGTGTGCAGCTTCATGTGTCTGAGTGTGTGTGTGCATGTGCGTGTGTGTGTGTACAGAGATCGCACAACTTCTCTCCATGACTGAGACTGTGGAGAGAAAAAAATGAAAAAGTGTGAGTGGTTGCAGAGAAGGTGGGGAGGAGTGGCAGAGGTTTGGCTGTGTGATGATGTGGTTTCAATCATCACACATCACATCACATACACACACACACACTCACACACAGGGGTGACGGAGAAGAAGAAGAAGAAGAAGACAGAGAGGGTGATGGAGAGAAAGAGAAAACAGAGAGGAAGGGCAGAGGGCAGCACAAACAAGACATGCAGCTTCATGCTGGGTGACATGTTCTCAAGGTAAATAATGAATGATCGCAGCCTGTGTCTGAGTGGTTAAGCCTGCGTGTACAGGTTTGTCTGTATTTTCTAATAATAATAATAATGATGATAAATGGTGTGTAAAGTAAATAAGTGGCAGGGTGGATGGGGAATGGAGGGAGGGAGGGGCGGTAGGAAAAAGTTTGGAGAGGAAATAAAAACGATGTGAGAGGAGCAGAGACTCTAAAATAGGCTGCTAGCCACCGACAGTCAAACAACAACTCCTCCTCCTCCTCCTCCTCCTCCTTCTCCTCCTCCTCTTCCTCTGCCAGACCTGGAGTCAGGTGATGGGTGACGGGTACATGTCAGGATGGCCGAGCGGTCTAAGGCGCCAGACTCAAGGCTCCGATCCTTCCTGGATTAATACAGGGACTTCTGGTCTCCGAATGGAGGCGTGGGTTCAAATCCCACTCCTGACACATGACTTTTAGGACTCCAGGTTTCTCGGTGCAAACTGTTCCCTTTGTGCCATGGGTCACATGACACTGTGTCAATGATTAATATCTTATATTATGTGAGTTTGAGGTGGAGGTCTTATGAGGAGGTTGAGGCGTGAGTTCAAATCCCATCAATCATCGGAGCGGCTCGGGTAGATGAACACATCTGTCCCGGTGCGCCCCTGTAACTCCCCTGTCCCCTCCACCTCTGTGTTGACACTTTTCACATTAGAGCGGAGGGAAGCAGCTCAGCATGAGTCATGTTTACAACTTTGTCTCAGTTCATTAGCAGAGTGTCGGGAACAACAGAGGGTTGAAAGCTCCTCCTCACAGGGTTCTGGGCAACATGAGGCCGCAGGCTTAAGTTTGGTGAGTGACCTATTTCTTTTTTTTTTTTAATGTATTTTCCAATTTCAATACAAGTTCCAATTAAAAATACTGAACACAAGACAATACACGGCCACAATCTCAACTTCTTACATACATGGATACAGTTCTTAAATGTCATTGATACAAATGGTTTGATGAGCATTTGTCACTGACATTGCAATTTCATATCTCAAAACAATCAGTCATCTGTTGGACATAATGATTCTGCTCATAATTAAGTCTCTGTCAAAGGAAGAAGAAGGAGAGAGAGAGGGAGGGAGGGAGAGAGAGAGAGAGAGAGACCTATAGTCTGACTGATCACCACAGAGCTGGATTGGCACCAGACACCGTGTTAACAGGTAAACTTTTTCAACTCCATTTACTGCATTCATTTTATCGTGTATATAATGTTGTCATCTTGTATTCAGTGAAGTTACGTTATTCCTTTATTTCTCTTTCATTTTCAAAATAATTAATTTGTTTATCCAGTGATTATAACATTGGCCTTACCAATTCTGACAAGGATTATTTTTTCCCCCCGATTTTTTAACCGTTCCCCAAACGTCCCCTCGCGCGCTCCCTCTCTCCACTTAAGTGTGCGCGCTCCCGTTTTCCCGCCCCTCCCCCTCCTCCTCCTCCTCTTTTCCCTCCCGTGAGCGTAAATAGTCGGACACTTTTCAAAGTTCTGATGTAGCGGGGAGAAGTCTCTCTTCATTTTCTGACACCTGTTGCGGAGAGAGGACACACGCACTCACGCCAAGGAGGAGAGACGGGGCCGCTGCTGTGACTTTTACACGAGTGTACAACAAAGTTTGGAGACAGTTACCCACTGACAGGTCCACGGACACCGGCTGTTCACTCTCCCCACGCCACTGTATTTGACTTTAAAGCGACTGGAACAGACAGAAGTGGACACTCGGAGGAAAAGTTGCGGCTGTTGAATCTGTCTAAAAGGTTTTACTCCTCTTTCTCTTCTTCTTCTTCTTCTTCTTCTTCTTCTTCTTCTTCTTCTTCTTCTTCTTCTTCTACCTCTCCATGAAGACACCGACCCGCTCCAAGTCTCCTAGCCGGGCAGAGAGCCACACTCCTCGGACCTGAGAGCTGCGGATGGTCGCTGAGGACCAGCTGGATGTTACACACAGCAGAGCTGGTAGGAAAACATGTTTTATTATGATTTATTGAAGTGTTTTTACTGTTATTACATGTTGAACACACACACACACACGTTCACAACATGTGTCAAAATGACACAAATCTTGTTTATACACCCCAGAGCCAGAGGTGTCATGAGGTGTTGTTGCTGTTTATTTGTGTCATTGTGTGTTTTACTGTGCACAGATGCATATCTGAGGTGTATGTGTAGTGTGTGTGTGTCTGTGTGTGTGTGTGTGTGTGTGTGTGTGTGTGGATGGAACTCTGTGAACTGGCTCCACTGGGTTTCTTACTTTGTTCCATTTGAACTCCTTGTCGTTTTCTTGTCTCCACAATGTTTCCGCTGTCACAGAATGGACTGTTTCATGACTTTTGGCTTTGACTTTTGGCTCATGACTGTGTGTGTGTGTGTGTGTGTGTGTGTGTGTGTGTGTGTGTGTGTGTGCGC
>JAFBJT010110157.1:5000-12245 GCA_016785325.1 Chascanopsetta lugubris | reverse complement strand
TATAACAAACCCTCCGCACTTCCCCCCCCCCCCCCCCCCCTCCTTCCTCAGTCCTAACTGACATTCGGGAGGTGGTTTTTGGGTGTGTATAAACTCCATTCGTCTTAGCCTGTGTTAAGAGTCATGTTAACCTAGTTGATAGTCGTCACACCCCACACTCCACCAACACCAGTTTGTGGGTCGTTGGGGTTCTTTGAGTCACAATATTTTACCTATATACAGGCAGAACCTCACCTGGATGGTGGAGAATCTTCATAGACAAGGCCAACACTGTTTTTGTACATCTCTGTGTCTCCTGTATTTGTGTGCTCATACATTGGGGACATTGAATGATATGGAAATACATGATAATGATGGTAATTGTTCCACCTTTAGCAAATCCATGCATCTGTAGTGACTTACATTTCATCTGACTGTTGAAGACAATTGAATATCACATGAGAAACTAGCAGGGGTGAAGACCGTCTCATGACAATTACTAATCTTAAAGTCTGATTTAAAGCCACTCAAAATCACTCATGCCCAACCTGGGGCTCGAACCCATGACCCTGAGATCAAGAGTCTCATGCTCTACCTACTGAGCAAGCCGGGATGTTCACAGTGTCTCGGTTTATTTTTGCCGTCGGAGGTCATGTGACTCGTCGGTCCAATATGTGTAATATTAGCTTGTTGTCCCGAATGCTTTGTATGTTTGTGAAGCCCTGTACAATATATCTTAAAGTCATATAGATGAAGAAGCTCTTATTGTCATGACGCGTTGCTATGGATACAACTATTATTGAATGTTGACATATATTCTCATTCATATACTAACACAAAGTTGCTGTGTTTGCGTCGACCTTGTCACTGCAGTCCGAAGAAGTCACTAGGAAAGACCTTCGCCCAACGTGGGGCTCGAACCCATGACCCTTATATTAAGAGTCTCATGCTGTACAGACTGAGCTAGCTGGGCTTCAGTTGTGTGTCAATGTCATCCAGTAAAATCTCTGTAATCACTGTACACCCACAGGCATACCTCTTCCAGTTTTCTGTCGAGGGTTTCTTGGTGTAAGAGCCCTTTACAGTCGATGTCCTCTGATGTGTCTTATTCAGAAGTCATGTCCAGCTACATATAATATTATGGAGTTGCTTAGTGGGGTCTGTTTGACATCTGAAGTGTTAGAAGTGTGTTAGTGCTGGGAACACGTTTCCCACGCCGTTCTGACTGAAGTGAACTTCACTGTGATGACGATGGATGTCTTTAGACCCCTGTTGACAGTCGATGGGTGGCTGAGGACCCTCAGGAAATGGTATTCTGAGAATCAGCAGAAGTTGCTGCAGCGACGTCTGACTTCCTCTATTCTTTAACCTGCACAGCCCTGACAACTGGGCCGGCCAGGATGCACTAAACAGACCGTTTCAATCGCATTGTTTTTGTCGGCTGTCATGGTTTACCTGAAGTCACGCACGTTTCACTTCCTCTTGATTGTGTCTCTTCCTGCAGTCCCTTGTAATCTGATCTCACCTCTCAGCCTCGTATGCAGATATTCAGAGCACATCTAGATGTGTTGGAACATGAAGATGCACTTCCTCTGTTTCACTGGTTTGATAACCCTTGCTCTGCGTCACAGGAACAGTTTATTTGAATAATACTCAGGTGTTAGCGCAACATGCGACTGTTTTTCCACTCGACCGTCGACGGCTGTCCATGTTTGGGCGTTGTCTGTGTCCTGCTCCCCCCTGCTGTGTCCACCCTGTGTAAATCTTTTCACTCTGTCACTGTCAAAACACACCCATCAGCAGGGTGGTCCTCCACACACACACACACACACTCTCACACACACACACACATGCACACGTATGATCACACAATCTGCAAGTTGAGTATGACCAAGAGAAAACAGTCAGTGGGAAACAGGTGATAAAGAGGTGTGTGTGTGTGTGTGTGTGTGTGTGTGTGTGTGTGTGTGTTCAGTGAGGGGAGCTCAAAGCTGAGTCCAGATGCAGTGAAAAGAGAGTGAGGGTCATAAAAAAAACGAGAGACAGAACATTTAGATGAGAGGAAACGCTGCCCCTCACTGGCCATTGTCTGCTACTACAACAGATCAAAGCTGACATCAAGGGAGGAATACAAACATGGAAACTCATTCTAAATACCTTTTTTACAACCTTGTGGTTTCTGATCACAGCTGCGCTATGTTGTTTATTGTTTATGTACTATAACTTTATAAAATGAAGAATTTTCACAATTCCTGAGTTTGACTTATGGTGACGTAGTACACACTAATTAGTTTTGTTATTATGTTCTTGTGATGATGGTCACACATGTTAACACAACAAGCTTTAAGCAAACACATTCTCTCTCAGCACATTTAGAATCTTTATTTTCTGTGATTTTTTTTGTCCGATTTCTCTCTTGTATCTGTGTGTGTGTGTGGGGGGGGGGGGGGGGGGGGGGGGGGGGGGGGGGGGGGGTGTGCATGTGTGTGGGTCTTGGATGAGGTGGTGCTGGTTATAGTATAATGAGATTCCCAGTGCCCAGGTGCTCTTCCTAGATAATTACTGAGGGTGTTTTCCTGTAGCCAATCTCCAAACTGAGGCAAAACCAAATCTGTCAGCAAGAGTTCACAAGCACACACGCACGCAGACACACACATAGCTACGCACACGCGCACACACACACACACAAATTACACAAACACACATACACATTACACACATGCACACAAAGAGAGGAGATGATCAAATTAATTTGATTCCCACTATCTTCTCTATCACCCTCCTCTCTGACATCCTCTCTCCTCTCTCACTTTCTCTTTCCCCTCTCTGCTTTAGTTCCTTTATTTTCCCATTTCCTCTCCCCCCCATCTCTTTGTCCCACATCTCCACTGCAGCATGTGTGTAGAGGAGGAGGAAGAAGAGGAAGGATGGACAAAGTATTAGTCTGTTGTCTGGGGAAGAAATAATCACAGAGGTAGCAGACAACATTGATTTACACACAAACACGCGCACACCCTCGCCGACGCACACTTTTGTTTTTCAAAAGCCATCCATCAGCGATGGGCTGGAATGATTTATGAGGAAGTGCACTGACTGGAGCTGCTGGACTGAGAGGAAGGCAGCACTGCACTGCGATAACGGAGGACATTGACTCTTTGCCACACATGCTCTCTGGATAACAAGGAGACAATTTCACTGTGTGTGTGTGTGTGTGTGTGTGTGCGCGTGTGTGTGCGTGCGTGTCCACCTGAGATGATGCTGAGCCTCTTTATTTGTTCGTACAGAGTAACAGCTGCACATCAGAGTCAGACCGCACCGCAGTTTAAGAATTGACATCACTAATCAATATCTATAAACAAGTCCTTTTAAGGTGCAGTGTGCACGATTTATGTGACGCGATTTCAGTTACAGCAGTCAAATATGTTCCAAGGCATGATGGGATATGTAGCGAAACCTGCCATAGGAAGGCAGGTACGTAGGAAAGGAGAAGAGAATTACATTTATCATAGGCATCGGAATGGAAATGCAATTCCAAATCAGTCCCCTCAAATTTGCAGAGTTATTTCCATGGTAACCCTTTGTAGTTTCTCCCTGCACAAAGCCCCAAATGCGTTTGTATTTCGCTGAAGTGACTTTAGAGTCAAAATGTTCTTATTTCTCACAAGGAGAGATTTTCTTTCCTTTTTCCCCCCAACAATGCCACAAGCGTGTGTGTAGCTCAATGTTTGCTCTGGACAGAATCATGTGTTTGCAGATCTAATATTGACATTTTCCTGTGGACAGCAGCTCGCTGGATATTCTAGTTCTCTGTCTGCGCCGTATATTTCAGCCTCAGAATCAGAGAGAGATTGAAAACACACACACACACACACACACACACACACACACACACAAGACACAATAATAAGCCTCATTGTCATGAAGCTGCTGCGTGTCAGTGTCTGGATGAATCAGAACAGTAACTTGTATTCTCCAAGCTAAAACCAACCTTTAGCTCTCTGCTCGTGTTTGGATGCAGAGGAGTTGAAAACACATCTCTCATGTCGCTTTATCTCCTGCTTCATCTCGTGCTGCATATTTTAACACATGCAGCAGCAGATATTTCACATCAGCATCTGCCACGGCTGCGCTGCTGCGTCGTCTGTCAGAGCAGCCTGTCGCCTGAATCCAGACCAGATATGTGTTCTGTACATAAGTAACAGGGATCTGTGTTGTTGTGGGGACATTGTGTTTGAGGGGGACATTGTGTTTGAGTACAGACTGAAGGATTCATGTCTTAGTGAGACAAACTTCAATAATAATGATGATAATAATCATTATTTAAGCAGCAGTTGTATTTTTGTGTGTGTCATTCAATGACAATATTTCCTGCGTTGGGGTTATAAACGTTAAAGTATATTTATTCAACCTTAATTTACTGTATTATTTTAGAAAATTAATCCATTAGTCGAGCATAAGGTATATATCAGGAATTAACTTTATGTCAAAAATTGATGTCTTGAAACATTTAGATATAAGTGTGGACATTAGGTTTTGTATAGATAAATTCATTTTAATTTTTGGATTATTCAGTTTATTCATTTACCCCCAGCAAACCTTTCAAACTCACCACATTAGTTTATTCATTGTTAACATCAAATATATCCTTATTAATACATCTTCATTCTTTATTTATGAGGCATGGAATGAACAATGCCTGTCATTCATGCTTTTATTTATCAAAAATGATTTATACATCCCATAATTTCACAAATATGCCTATAAGATGAAAGAGCAACATAGACACAAAACAGTAAAAATCTTCTCATTCTTAATCTTAATTTTCAAACATTTCTCTTTGTTACTGTGAGTTCTCCAGAGTCGTACTGTCTTTGCCTCAGAGGGGGCTTGAAGTTTTCACACGTCTCGCTGCAGTAACGTTGGACACAGACAGATGGCGCTAACTCACTGGAGCTCAACGCATGACAGGGCTGGACACGAGGGAGAGAGGGTAAGATGAGAGGGGTGGGAGGTTAGTGGGGGAGAGAGGGGCAAGGGACAGAAGAGTGAGTGAGAGAGAGTTGGGAAAAGAGAATGAGGAGATCAGTTAAAGTCATGACAGCTACAGGTGACAAGATAAACTCAGGCGTGGACCCCCCCCCCCCCCACACACACACACACATACACACACTCACACACACACTTCTTCCTCTTCTTCTGTTCCTATCACCATATTCATGCCAGATGCATCTTACCTCCTTTATCTCACTTTCCTTCCCCTCCCTCCCTCCACCTGACCACTGCACCCCCCCTCTCTCACCAGGCCTGGTTGGTTCCAGGCCATTTGATTCTTCTCCAGCTGGCCTGTACCATTAGTGACCAGCAGGGGAATTGTTGTTCTCTGCGTGCAGCAGAGTACAGGTGTGCTGATGCTGTCTCTCTTTCTCTCTCTCTCTCTCTCTCTCTCTCTCTCCCTCTCTGTGTGTGCGTGTATGTTAGCATCACCCTCAGCATAGTTTTGCATCACACACACACTGACTGTTGTTGTGCTCACACCTGGATAATGATTCCGTTTTTTAAAAGGGTAATTCCGCATTATTACTCACGTAGAGCCACCTGAAAAGAAAATATGAAGATAGCATTGTCCATTTAAGTCAATACTGATCATAATCAATGTCAACTATTTGGTGTTTACTACATGAGTACTTCTGTCTTTTCTCCTGGGTGAGTGTTGTGGTCTTATTTATCAGTTATCCTCTCATCAGCTTTACCACAACATCAAAGGATTAAAAGATTTTTTATATATACCCAAAAAATATTTGAGAAATTTTACATTTGGGGCTCGTTGATTAGAATAGATGGAATTATTCACTATTTAAAAATGAGACATCTGCTGCAAGACATGACATGTATAGATGTTATTTTTACAAACTAGTTTTCTAAACTAAAGAAACAAACTGCTTTCTCTCTGTCTCTCTCACGCACATACACACACACACACACACACACACACACACACACACACACACACACACACACACACACACACACACACACACACACACACTGGCAGTGTAACCACAGTAACACTCCAGCCAGCAAAGTGTGACTCAACAGAAATCTATTCTTCTCCATTGTTTCTTCTTTCTCTATCCTCCTTTCTCCATCAGTGGACACAGACAGGCAAACGCACACACTCTCTCTCTCACACACAAACCCACAACCCCACCCACGCGCACACACACACACATAGCCCTCCAGCTTCTCTTCTGCCTTGCCCACCCTCTGTGGGCATGATGCCTGGAGAGAGACAGCCTGAACTGGACAAGGAGCCCCAAGCTGAGCCCTGCAGTTGCACCAGCACCATGAAAGCCCAGAGAGAGAGAGAGGGAGAGACAGAGGGAGAGAGAGAGGGAGATAATCAAGAGTGATAGAGAGACAAGCAGGAGGGGGGTTGTTGGTGGAAAGGGGAGGAGGGGTGGTGGTGGTGGTGGTGGTTAAAATGACAGCGATGGGAGGGAAGATGAGAGGAGGTGAGGAATCGAGTGGAGAGAGGATGAAGAGATAAGAGGATGCAAGAGCAGGGGAGACATGAAACCAAGGAGAAGATAAGAGAGGGGGGGGAGACAAAAGGAGATTAGATAAATAGATCAATAGATGGAGCGATACAAAGAAGAGGGGGAGAGGAAGAAGGAGGAGAAGAAAGACACAGAGGGGGGAAAGAAGCAAGAAAGTGTGAGGCCAAGAGAGGAAAAGAGAGAGAGCCGGGCAGACAGCCAGCTCTCCCAGGAGAGAGAGAGGTCAGAGCAACGGACACATCTCTGGAGAGACCGTGTGTGTGTGTGTGTGTGTGTGTGTGTGTATATGTGTGTGTGTGTGTGTGAGAGGGAGGAGGAGAGAAGAATGCAGAGGAGGAAGAGGAGGAGAGCAGTGGAGCGCAGAGAGAAAGAGGAGGTCTTGTATAAAAAACAGTGAATGTCTGAAATGTGACCTTGGCAATCTATAGCCCCTCTCTCTCTCTCTCTCTCTCTCTCTTTCTCTCTTTCTTTTTCCCTTTTCTCTTCGTTCAAATGACGCCATTATTCTATTTTCTTCCTCTGACCAACAAACCCCATCAAAGTAGAAACCAAACCAACAGTGTGACAGTTTGTCTCTCAGCACTTTCTCTTTGTGGCACAAACCAACACAAACCCGGCAGCTCGTTCATCTCCAAACATGTCCACTAATTTATAGTTTGTCATGAAAGGAAAAAACATTCGAAAAACAAAAAAATGCTAAAAACAGCCA
>JAFBJT010110156.1:0-12587 GCA_016785325.1 Chascanopsetta lugubris | reverse complement strand
AAGAGAGAGAAAGAGAGAGAGAGACAGAGAGAGAGAGAGAGAGAGAGAGAGAGAGAGAGAGAGAGAGAGAGAGAGAGAAAACTAACACAATAGTGCAAACTATAGCTTAAGGTAAAGTAACATAATACAAAAATGTTGTATTGATAAGGGATATGGTGCAATTGCAGAGTTGAATATTATAATGTACAATATTGGTTTGGGGGCCAGGAGCATTCATCCATCTACTTGGAAATGATTACTGCCTTTTTTTTTCCCTTCAAGTTTCTTATCCGACTGTTTGAAATTGCAAGTGGAGCTCCTTAATTTGACTTCTTAAAGTGTGTTCTGAGAAATGTTAGGTGTGGTGATAACTCGAAGTTCAGTGCGGCGTCTGATAAACAGAACCTCCGCCATTGTGATTCTTCCTTTCGTGTGTACCTGTATCACACCGAGGGTTTTTTTTCCATCGCAGTCCTCGGCCGTGAAACAAAGGCCCCCTCCTCCACACGAGGGGGGCACGAAGTGACTGTACAGACATTTTTTTGGCGACTGGAATTGATCACAACAGGAGGTTGCTGCAGGAACTGTCCGTCAGTTCAGCAGGTGACATTTTATGATCGATCACTTTGGACCTTATTGTTTAGGACAGCGTGTCGCAATGTTGTCAACAACAACACGGGTGGAAATGTTGGCCTGCACATTTGCATTGAGCTCGAACCCTACCACAGCTCTATGTTTTGATTAGATTGATCAAAAGTGCTTTCATTATAGGGACATTTTTCACGGTTATGCCTATTCACGGTGACGGACAGTTAAAGAATAAATCATGCGTATAATTCAACCCTGTAACTGACATATTCTGCTCTGAACAATACAGCAGGAATCAATCATAACCCTCAACATGTGCCCAGCTGTTGCTGTACATAATTATGCATATGTGGAAAGCTAATAGCCTTATTGTCTGTACAATGGAGGCAGAGGAATAGATTTAGATTGCCTGCAGAGATGGAGCCCTCAGAGTAGAGCTGAGTGCCACTGCTACATGGAACTCTACTGTCAGAGCTCTGGGGCATGAATGGAACACACACACACACACACACACACACACACACACAATGGTTCACCCCAACGTCAACCCGGCCTCTGTCAGGAGGATGAGGAAACATTAGAGCGGGCGCACGCGCGTGTGTGTGTACCTATATTGTAATATTTGCGGGGGCAGTTTCCTACAGAATACTACCCCCCCCCACACACACACACACACACACCTCCTTTTTTAGGGTTACCATTTGATTTAAGGGTTAAAAACAGAATCAGCTATAAACCAGAATTAGTGTGTGTCCTCACCGAGATAGATGTACAAGTGTGTGTGTGTGTGTGTGTGTGTGTGTGTGTGTTTCCCTGATAACTAAGCTGAAAAGTCCCTCTCACAATATTATCTCCCCCCCACCTGTGTGGAGTGGACCTCACCTGAATGGCAGATTGCAGTCAGCCTGCCGCATTGTCCGTGCGGTGTCTTTATGAGGGCGCATGTGCTCCCTGTCCGCCCGTGTGGGCGCATCACAGTGTGTTTGCGCACGTGGGATGAAAGCCTTTGACCCCTGTCATCACAGCATTCAGACGGGTGACAGGCAAAATTAGCATACATAGTGGCTGAGATTTATTTTCAGGAGAGGGCTTAGGCAACTGTTTTCAATGAAGAGAATAACAGCACACACACACATAAACACACACACACAAACAAGCGCGCGTGCATTGTAGCATTGTGCACGACATTCATTTGATCTGAAAAGATGGCCTCTAGTCGTGAACATAGCTGTCAACTTTATGCGTTTCCCTACATTTTCCTCTCCCGTTTTTGAAATGTATTCACAGTGCGACACTTTGCTTCTTTGATGGACCGACATTCAAACTGCGACTCCTCTCGCAGTTCAACGAAAGAAGCGCATTGTGCGTGCAGCAAGATATCCTGTTTATGTCTCGTTGAACACAATGAAAGAAAGTGGCCACACAGACGGAAGCTGCCTCGGCCAGGTGCACTTAACATGCACGTTGTTGCTTTAACCTCTATAGATTTGCAGTCTGAAAATCCTGACTGAGATGACCCAAGCTATCCAACATGTTGTCAACATCAATATGTTGACACAAACAGCTTATTACTACCCATATGTTTGGGGGAAGAACCAAGAAGTAGGAGGAGTTCTTAATATACAGTCTATGGTCAAACCAATATATATATGAGCTCCATCTATTGGCTGGAGTTCCTTGTTACAAGTTCATCTGTCACCTCTGAGACAACCAGGCTTCCCCCAAACACAATATTCAGGAGGGTCTTTTAAGTAAGGGTTAGGGTTTAGGTCATAAATTCGACTTTTGCGACGCGTGGGTTGACCTTTTCTTGGCAACCAGCATTGATCTTGACACAAGTTGTGTCAAAAAGAGTCTTTCAGCTCAGCACGTGACATTGTTTGATGGATCACTACTCACTACTTCTATTTATTTATGACAGGGCGTCGCCACGGTTTCAACAAAAGAATCCGTCCAGGCCCACTGGGTTTCTGCTGAGATGATACATTGCATGTGTGTAGCTGTTATGGTGTCGGTCATGACGATGGTTGTGGTGGTATTTTCCCAGTGTAGTTTCTCGTGGATCACAGCAGCTTCTTTTGCGACATTGTATCGGATCTAATTTAAAAATAAATAAATAAATAAAAACAAATACAACTTAACATTTGTGACCAAGCGCTGACTCATTAAAGCTGGGCTCTTAGTTGATTTAGTCTTAATATACCTTCTAGAGGTCATTTAGCGACCAGAGGCTTCCGATCTGATACTGATCAGCGTCTTACTGACTTACCTGAGTCATCCCTCCCAAATCTTGCATGAAAGGGAGGACTGATGGTGACTGCACGCACACGTTAAAGCGCCATACGAAGGATGCATGACTGAATAAACGTAAACAAGGTTGAACTGAGATGAAACAGTGAATAATGAGACAAACGAAACAGCAGAAGATAAAAAAAAATGATTCAATGTGATGGTTAAAAGACAATAAATATTGCCAAGAGTCATGGCTGAAATAACTATTATACCGCAAGAGCACGCAGGCCACCGCTTTCCCTTAAAGTGTGCAATGTTGTTCTATACGGCAAGTAATGTTTGTTCCTCCTCACTCTCCGTCGGTTTAGTCCTTTACAGACAAAACTGCTTTAACGTCTCCGCTTAAATCAAGGAAAACACGATGTATCTCTGAAATGAAAATCAGAATTCAATCTCATGTAGTTTTGAGTCTTGCACTCACCATGAGGGGTAAAGTGCACTCAGGCTCTGCTCAGGAGATGATGAGAGATGCATCTGTCAGAGCTTGTTGGAGGAAAATTGCAAATGTCAGCATTTCACCCAACAAACTTCTTTGTCGGGGTTTTTGTGGAAGCAAATGCATTTGGGACTCGGGGCCCCAACAGCGATCAATATGTTTTTAAGTCACAGGGGTTGCACATCAATATGTTTGTACCTTTCATATTCTGATCAGTTAAAGCAGTTCAGCATGCCGGAGAACCTATGGTAGCCCTCAGCCCTTATCAAAACTCAAAGATGGCGGCCCCCGTAGAGAGGACCCGCTCCTTATGCAAACATACAGTAAGGCTCTTTTTAGGATAATGGAAAATAATATTACATTGCGGTGATTGTGAAAATGTCAGTCTGTAATTGTTTTGTAATATTTTCTCTACCGATAGAAGTGACCAAAAACGACCCAACTAGTGTCCACTGCACCTTTAAAACCTTTTCAGGTCCAACTGTTAAAAGTGATGTAGACAGTATCCTTTCATAGAGGACGCATCGTGACCTCTGTCCTGACGCTGCTAAACCGCTGATATTACGTAACATTTTACCTCATTGATTGACAATCATCCTTGCTCACACACAATCAATGAAAATCAAAGAGGTCAACAGTCAGGACATGCAGCCGCCGCACGCACACCAGCGACCTGGAATGTTTTCGTCACGTAGCTGCAAGGCATGTCGGCGGGGCGGATGCCGCAATTTTCCGACTGGTTTCTCGTTGTTTACCCTGGACTTTCTGAACGAGCCGGGGAAACACATGGCGAGTCACGCGAAGGAACGCGAGGCGGCTGTGCAGATCTCCAAACGTTGGCGAGACGAGATCTGCCGCGCCTCGCGGTGGCACGCCGCGGTTGAACTGCCTCGACACTTGCGTATCTGCCGGTGAGTCACGCGGAGTCGTCGGGGAGCATTCTAAGTGCTCTCGCCATTAGCGATAAAGTGCACTCGGAGCGAAAAAGGCACCAATCAGGAGGTGTTGAGAGAGCGCGACGTAGGCAGCGGCTCGACACTCCGATAACACGCAGTTATACGGTGCTGGCTGGTGGGAGCGCGCGTGTGTTCGCAGGCAATCTGAGAGGAAGCGCACCGAAGTGTGATGTTACCATTATGGTGGAGAGGCTCTTACTTAAGGGTTTATCTGCGTCTGCGCTCCACAGTTACGCGTTATTGAACGGTTCGCACGGATTAACGAGCATCTGGAAGTGAGTTTAAAAATCTATGGAAGCAGCACTGAGAAAAATCAATGCCCCACGGTAAATGCGCAGTAACTCGCAACCTATCGCAGTACTGTGGGAGACAGAGTCACCGTGCGTAGGTAGTACCTCCCCCCCGAGGCAGCGAGCTGGATGTGCCGGTGACTCTCATACGGCAGAAATTCCATCGAGCTGCGCCTGTGCAGAAAAGTCCACTCGAGAGAAAATGACGCATGAATCGAGATGATTATGAATCTTCCTCCCTGTAAGGAAACTTTGTTCATGTTGCTAAATCATACAAATGAATGGTATATATATATATATATATATATATATTTTTTTTTTAATAAAAGAAAAGCCTATTGTTTGAGCTACATTTTGTCAGTGTGCAAATGAGATAAAGTGAACATGTGAATCATCTAAGAAATCACCCGTAAATGATCTCCATGATAATATTATCATCAAGTATGGAATCAAAAACCAAATTGATCATTTCTCGTTGGTTCTGTCACAGTTTAGACCCTCGCACAGCATCGTACAGGGCACAGGTCAGCACTGATCAATCAATATGTTTACGTCTGCGATGACATCGTACGCTCAGTATCTTATTAACGGTTTGCTTGTCGAGGTTTCATCTAGAGGTCAGCCAGCTGTGCCTGCGTTCGTCAGCCTTAATGACGCCATGTCAACAAATGGTCAGATAACTCGCTGCCGTCCTACACAGTCCTCTCCGCTCTATAGAGCAGCGTAAGTACGTCATAATATATTGAGCTGCATACAACGCCGGGACTCTGGGGGGGAGGAGCCTGGTTTCGTGCGAATGGTTGAGGAAGCATTTAGAACATTTGTATTGAATCGCCGGGAGACGGGTCTGCTCACCAGTAATGCAACCGGTCAGCATGTAATACACTCGTGGTGCTACCGCCGACCAAACACCGTTAAGACACTCAAGAAGTCAACGCTCTAGAAGACAGACAGTTCCACGCCTGCAGTTTATCTGTCAATAAAACAGCTCCGTTATTGCGAGGGAATGTTGATCAACCAGCCATGCCATCATCGTTATCCGGTGTGCCGAAACAATGTTTGTGCTCAGTGTGTTAGATTGAACTGACTCACCAGAAGTGCTCCTCCGCTGTCATTCGTCAGCCCATTTCACACTTTTCCCACTGAAAGCCGATTCTGCCGGGCTCGTCTGAACCAGGATTAGGCGGGATGATATACCGCGATTAACTTCTCAGTTTTTGTTGTCACATAATGCAGAAGTCTCATTATTCTGCCGAAAATGGCAGAAAATCTTCCGCATTGATGAAGTACTGTGTGTGTGTGTGTGTGTGTGTGTGTGTGTGTGTGCATGTGTGTGTGCTTGCAGGAAGCGACTGCAGCAGGGGATAAAATTTAGGGGCTGTGAGAGCAATGAACTGCACGTTTTTTCACTTCTTATCGCGCTTCATCCGTCTGCGTCGGAGGTTGCCCCTCGGTGTCGCCAGGGCACCTGATGTATGTTGGTCAGGGTCGGGAAACATGTTACACGCTCCACTCATGTATGACATGATATGAAGTTTGGTGGAATCAATAACCTGATTACAGCGCGAGCATTACAGCGCTCCTGTGGGGAAGCCTCCGGCCAGTTGCCTTTGAAGGAATGGAAGTCTCATTCATGCATAGAATGTGTTCGCATTCCCCGTGTGTGTGTGTGTGTGTGTGTGTGTGTGTGTGTGTGCTTGCACTGATTGACATTTGCTCAATGTCAATACATAAAATGTCCCCGAAGGCTCATGTGGTTCTTTGTAGGCTACAGTTTGCATGTGCACATGCGTGTGTTATTTAATCCTTGTGCCGACGCACACACGTGTGTGTTTTCGGTGTAGGTCGTGGGCTTGTGCGTCCCTGACTCTCCGAGTCCCGAGAGGACGCGCCGGCTTGTGCTCATGCAAAATAGATGAGAGATAAATCGCGCGCAGGATCCGGGGAAATGACTCCTCATTAGAGAAAAGAGAGGATAGACAGAAGAGGGGAGGATTCCATGAGAGCAGCAGCAGAGGCGTGACATGCTCGGTATGGCAGTAAATAACACAGCTGTAATTCTGTCATGTCTCAATTTGTAGCATCTGTCGGTGTGTTTTCTGACGTACATTGTAAAGTTTTTTTTTTTTTGATTTACTCCAACGGAATGTCAGATGTCAAGACCCGTTGATCTCGTTCCATGAAATGATTGAAAACATCCTTTGCGCCATTTATTTGTGTATTATCTATACCGTCTTTATTCCAGTAACAATGACTCCAAACACCATTTTATCAAGAAAGACATGAGTTTACCATCAGTAACTATCAAATGTGTCAGGAAAACAATGTAGCATTCTGCACAAAATTAAAAAAAATAAAAACTTTTTATCGTTGAAAATTAGAGAGCTTAAACACATATAGTACCCTTATGCTCAGAAATACAGAAACTCGCTCATATTAAAAGCAGATTACACTGGAATCGCATTGTGGTGGTCCTCTAAAATGGGACTTTTATTTTGAAGGTGTCCAAAGTCTTAGGAAATCACTGCCCACTCGATGCCGCTGTGGACACGTAGACATCAAACGTGACAGAATCGCACACACGGGAGACGGACGCATTTCAAAATGAAAGCGTGTCTCGGCAAATTTGACGAAATGTTGCAGCATTGAGCAATTTGCTTTCAGCTTCTTCTGCCTCTGTTGAAGTAAATGAGTGATATGTAAAACATCTGCAGTGATGGACTGTCTGTGAATGGAGTCGATCCCATGCAGCTGTTAGCTGGAGGAGGAGCCCTCTGTCTGCCCTGGGGCACATCCCAGAGTCTGTTTTCAGGAGAGACGATGTGAAAGATGGGTTGTATGATCATTTTTGTCACAATCACACACACACACACACACACACACACACGCACAGACATACTATATTCCCGTGAGAATGTCTAAATTTTGACTTCAGAGCAAAGAAGGGGCTAGCTTCTGCCTAAGCTGAAAGGATTTTTTATATTAATACATTTCTCTGTTCATGTTTGGATGACACATCTATCAGTGGGTGTCTTGTGCCTTGATCTCCTTCCAGACATTTTCCTTTTTAAAAAAAAAAAAAAAATTTGTTTGTTTGTATTAAAATCTTTATTTCTTCCCCCTCCTCATCCTTCGCCCCTTCACTTCTGCCTTTTTGAATCAGTCTATTGAATTTCAAACATCCAGCATCAATAATTAATGTTGCTTTTATCTTCGGTCCAACTCCCATCCTCATTCTCTGCCCTTGTTTTCCTCTTCACTCAAATCCGAGCACAGCCAGACACTGTTCCAGGTTATTACTTTATGTACTTTGGATGCAAAGCCGTTTGCCACTGAGTGTGTGTGAATGCATGTTGACAAAATCAACGTCAGGCCTGTAGACTGTTTGTGAGCATCTGCTTTTCTGTTGTGTCCTTCAGCAAATCTCTAAATCCTTTGTTGCTGCCGGGGGGCTCGCATCGCTTTTATTTTCTATTCCCTGCTGTGAACCCGACCTCCTAACAACCGGGCACAGATAAAGAGGATTCCTCCGCAGTAATTAATAAAGTATGACCGTAATGCCGTGCATTCTCTATCGGCTTTTCAAACATCAAACATGACTGAGATATCCGCGACCCAATAAAACTCAAACAATCTCATAGATGGTTGATCCTGTATGTGCTGCGTTTGTTGGCCAATAGACAACAAGGAGCTATAGATAGTGTGTTTCTTCAGTTGTCATGGAGACGTTACTACATAATCAAAGAAGTGGCTCATGATCTCATGATCTCTGCGTCTGATGGGTCACTTCCCGTCAGACACGGGGGGCAGGAACCAAAATATCCCAACAGCTATTCGATGGAGCGTCACAACGTCGCATTCATCGTCCCCCGAGGGTGAATCTCGGTGATTTCCACCTGCAGTGTCTCACGTGGCTGAAGTGTTAGGTTGACACATGGCTGGCAGTGACAATACTCTGGAAAAGCAACGCGCTCATTCCGTCCAACCAGCCCAAAGTATTTCAATAAACGCAAAGATTAAACGTCGTTCAAATAGCTTAAATGTGCAAATGCTAGTTTAGGATGTTACATTCGGTGATAATCCTAAACGCTAATCAGCAGCGTGTTAGCATTGCGCCTGTGAGTACCATGTGTGGCTTTCTTATACTTTTGACTATACTGTGTTTTTCGGAGTTTATTTCAAACATTTAAAAACACTCAAATCCTAAATGGAGTCTTGTTGGAATCGTTGGTGGTTGTAGAATCAGGGGTGTCAAAGTCATTTTGAGTTCAGGGGCCACGTGAAGCCCAATTTGACCCGAAACGAACCGGACCAGTAAACTTAAAGCTTAATGACCTATAAACAGAGACAACTCACAGAGTAGATTATGATAACAATAAGGTAAGCTTGCCCTTTAAGAAACCTCACGGCTCTTTTGACCAGTAGTTCGAGCAGGAACAGTTTGATGAGTGAGGCCCCTGGTGGACACATTTAAAATAGCAGCTACTCTTCTTGAGAAATTGCAGTTTGTGTCTTCGATGTAGATTTTTACACTCTGCAAAGTCATCTCGTGGGCCGGAGCGGACACTCTGGTGGGCCGGTTCTGGCCCGCGGGCCGTATCTTCGACTTCGCCGTCGTTGACCATAACATCCCACTCATCCCTCGTGTTTCCTGTCTGACTCACTGCAGGACTTTGACGACTTCATCTTCGCGTTCTTTGCCGTGGAGATGGTGATCAAGATGGTGGCTCTGGGGATATTTGGCAAGAAGTGTTACCTTGGTGACACATGGAACCGCTTGGACTTCTTCATCGTGCTGGCTGGGTGAGTTGTGAAATTACACGCACAATAACACACACAAACTTGCAGGTGGCCGAGCAGAGCCATGCATAAACACTGCAGGCTTGCACAAGACACGTTACACACATGCAACGCATTTTAGCCCGAGAACGCGCGAGTCAGGGTTTGGACGTGTGCACACGGAGTCGTGAACAAAGAGGATCCAGAGGGCAATAGAAGTTTACGCTTGTAAAAGTAATTGTGTCACCAGTTCCTAACAAGCTGCGGGGGTGTGTCATTAAATGAATTGACTCTAAATGTCCCTTTAAAGCCTTTGAACTGGAATTTGGTGGATTCTCTTCTAAAATGCTGAGAATCTGTCAAACAGCAGGGGAGAGCCGGATCAGATTTGAAGATGAGCATTTAAAAAAAAAAAAAAAATTATTTAATCAGAGACTTATGAATCTATAAACACACACAAACACACATATACACATAAACTATAATTTAATCAAACATGTTACACAATGTTGCCTGCTGCTTTGGGTCTGACATTTTCATCACACTACATCCCCTGCTGCTTTTTAATGCCGTCCTTCTGCCACGACTTCTGTTGTCCATCAGTGGGAACAGGACACACTTCTTCCTTACCCGTGTGTGTGTGTCTGTGTGTGTGGGTGTGTGTATCAGAGATGGTACCTCCCTCATTTTGGTAACACACCTGTGAAGTCCTGGTTTGATGTTAGCACCGCCTGTTCTCTATAGATGCGGCAGCTTTGCTCTCCTCTTCGAGGGGAAACCCTCATTTCGTGGCCTCTGCTGCCCCTTCTCTGCTCCTCTCCATCTGCATGCATCATAGACAGTGGAAGCAGCCTCCTCATTGGTTGCTCTCACGCTGCAATCGATCCAAAGCCAGAGCACCAGAGGGAACTGGAAGGGAAATACTTTCTTAACGTCTGGTATTTAAGCGCTAATCTACCCAAGTAGTAGACGACTAATTAAAAGAAGCTCAAAGTTTAAGAGATTGTAAATGTAGCTGCGTACAGATGATGTTATTACACTGTACATCTGTGAGGGGAAACTGGGTCAAGGCAGCAGTGCAGAATATCATTTTACATTGCACGTGTATCAAGCCTCAGGTTTGGCCTTGTTGTGATGAGTTTTATAATGATTTTTTTTATTTTTTTATTTTTATGCCCAGAACCTCATTGGATTATGTGGAATGGACAGAAATTATTTATCCAAGAATATTATCCAACCGAGCACAGCCAGTAAGCATATAGGTTTTTGGTTATGTTTTTTAATGTATTTTAATTTAAAAACCACTCAGCATTGGAAGCGAAGGTCGCTGGTTTGGTGTCACTGGCCCTGTCACTGATACCCCCAATGGCCCTATCTGCACTGGTAGAGATACCCTGCGACCCAGAATACTGCATAGGTGGTAGACGATGACATGACATGATATGATCTTTAATACGAATATTAATACTGGCTACAGTCCTGTGCTATAATAAGAATGCAAATAATTGGCAATTATGGTGAATAATAATGAATTTAGTCTTTTAATGTCTCTTAATATAATGACTAATGATTGGGTTTACAATGTTCAGTATTTAAAAAATATATTTGAATATTTCAAATTTCATAATGATTACTCAGCTCCTAATCCTGCTTTTTGCACTCGTCAAATGATTTGATGAATAAAAAAAATAATGTTTTAGCAGAATTATTATTTTCTTCATATTTTCTTCATGTTTCTTCATATTACGACTAACGATTGGGTTTACAATGTTCAGGAGTATTGAAAAATATATTTGAATATTTCGAAATGAATGACTCGGCTCCTAATCCTGCTTTTTCCACTCGTCAAATGATTTGATGAATAAAAAAAAAACATATGCTTGGGCAGAATTTTTATTTTCAAAGATAGAAATGTGCATCCCTCTCGGTGAAGCTTCATGCGTCAGATTGATGCGATACCCTCGCTCAGCTGCTTCAGTGCCACAGCTGAGAATAGAAAAGCATTATTTCTATTTTTCATCTTGTCATCACGGTGGAGCATTTTACAAATTGCATGCATCTTCAGACATTTTCTGACGTGCTTGGGGGCAATTTGGTGAAATATGTCCTCCATCTTAATGTGTGACCCTCCTGCACTCGCAGGAGATGAGTACATCCACACCAAGAGCAGCGGAGATGATGAAAACACAGAACCTATTAGTAAATGACTAATAATGTGGAGTTCAGCTGCTGCACACTTCTCTTAATTGGGGCAAGTGCTTCATGAACTTTGTGTAATCATTTACACGTAGGCTGTGTCATGCTAATGACACGGTCCTGAAGCGAGCATGACAACCGGTGTGTGCTGTGTCGTTGCCTCCAGCTGCTCAGTCACCCAAAGTGATCGATGCTCCTCCACCACTTGGAACACCAGCGCATTTGTCACCACAGTTGTGGACTTTCTCTGTTATTTCAGTAATGTGACCACACAAAAGGTGAAGCAGAGAGAGGCCGTGATGACGCCTTTGTTGAGAACACTTTGTGAAATGGCTCTCCGAGTTAAGGCCATTCTGTTGTTACCTGCTTGTTCAAACCTCTGTCCTCTTCCACACTAAGGTTATTATTATTGTTATTATTATTTTTTGATACGTTTCAAATTTTTCTTTTCACCTCAACACATTCACTTCACAGCAAAATGAACGTTCGGGTTCTTTGCGGTCTCCTCTCAAAGTCTATTGTCCAGCCGGCTGGCCAACTGGACTGTGGAGTTGCCTGGCTTGGGCAAAAAATAAATCAATCAAAGGAAAGAAAAATGTCCATTATTTACTAGCATCAGATAACTTGTAGATGTTGCAACACTTCTCACTTATGCTGCCTCTTTCAGAATAAATTGTTCCAGCAGAAACCTGCTGTTGTTTCAGGTTTCCATACAAGACATTATTTTGTTCAACTTAAATCAGTGCAGAAGTCTGCTAACGTTAACCTCAGTAGTCATCCTCACTTTTTTTTTTATTTCTATTTTTGAATTGAGATGACTAGATTTATTTTTATTGGCTATTTTCGATATTTTTTGAGCAGGTTGCTTTCACTTCCTGGTGCAGTATTACAGCAGTCAGGGCAAACAGGTTATTTTTGAATGGAGAGATAGTGTTTTAAACCACTATGCCATGGAAATGAAGAAGATACAATTTTCTTTTCTTTTATTGTATTATATTTGACTTTATTTATTTATTTTATTTTAACACCTGAAATTATTCAGTACATTCCAGCAGATAATATAAAAGTGAG